>JANTPZ010130663.1:0-15472 GCA_025593235.1 Vachellia pachyceras
TGGATATTGGTGAGATGTGTTTGGGAAAGGGTAGTATGTGTGCTCTGTTTCTGTGTTGTTCATGCTCTGTTTCTGATTAAGAGTGATGATAGAATGCAGACAAATGTGAAAATGCAGTGGTGAGAAGGGCTGGTGGCCGAAGGTGAGAATGAGTTGTTAATGCAGGCAGTGACGGTTGTTAATATAGCTGAAAAGATTGTCAATAACAACTGAATGTCATAAGGAAATATAGTTGCTAAAGTGGTTTAATGTAAATTATGTTTTCACTTGTTAAGTTACAATATAGTTGCTAAGTTATGTTTTCACTTAATATAGTTGCTAAGTTACAATATCTATGTAAATTATGTTTTCACTTGTATACAGCAACCTATGTAAAAATTGTATATGAAGTTATCATATTATGCTTGGGTCATTACAATTATTTTCACTGGTATGCACATGGTGTTGTCATTAGCAGTACATGGTGTTGTCATTATATCATATGATGTTGTCATTAGCAGCACATGCTGTTGTCATGACCAATGCATGCTGATACTCATAAGGACCTAATGTTGTCAACACCAGCGCATGATATCGTCAACACTAGTGCATGTTGTTGTCAACACTAGGGCATGATGTTGTTAATAACAGGACCTCGTTGTCAACACCTGTACATGTGGTTGTCAATAACAGGACCTCATGTTGTCAACATCAGCACATAGGGTTGTCAATAACAACATCATCCTCATGTTGTCAACACCAGCACATAGGATTGTCAATAACAATATCAGCGCATGGGGTTGTCATTAGCAGCACATGGTGTTGTCATTATCAGCGCATGGTGTTGTCGATATAAGGACCACATGTTGTCAACACCAGACTATTGTCATTATAAAAAACTACTCATAACCTGGACATTATACACTTATAAATCACAACTCAATGAATACAACAGAATTGCATGTAATAACCATTGATTAAATATGGAATTACATAATTTTTTATACAAATAACTGTCAATGAAGATCATAAACAAGGAATTGCCAATGAAGCTCCTCATCTAGTACAATAAACCTAAGATGCATTCTATCGCAATTTTGCATTCTATCACTTCTGCCTTCTTTGCCTTTTTCTCATCCTTTGTTTTCTTAATCCTCTCCTTAATCTCATTGCATCATACATTCAGATGATCAGATGATATATATGGTAACATGACATTATGCCATGCAACATGAAAGAGACTGCATCACTTCTGCCTTCTTTGCCTTTTTCTCATCCATTGGCATTCTCATCATCAGAATCATCAATGTCCACAGCTGATCCATCATCCAAATTGCACGAAGAGAATGCAAGAGGCGCAACATGAGGAAGATACTGTATACCCATTGCAAATATTGGTAAAAAAAGGAAGAATAAGGTTAGAGATAAGAAATATGTGAAACAATTAATCTATGCATACCTGTGCAAAACTGTCATCCAAAATCTCTGCAACATTACTAAAAAACCCATGGGTGTATTCCCTAAGCTCACTAAACTCGAGTCCAAAACCCTCAATGAAATAGAAACATTCAATAGCTCTTGCAACATTGCAATATTTACCCCACAAGTGAGAGCCACCCATGTGACCACACAAGCTCTTTCTATTTGTCCATATATTGAAGACATTAGCCCACTATCAAGGATTCAAGGTGGTCCACCTAGACTTGCTAACTTGATTTGGACCAAGAAACATTTTTTTATGGTCAAGTTGGGTTGGATTGGAGTAAAGCCACCATTGAGTCTGAACCCAAAATTAGACCAGGAACAAGAATACCGGACAATTTTTTGGCTTGATGGAAAAATGCTGAAAAAATTAAAAATCTTATAACTTTTTTTTTAAAAAAATTAACATTATCAAAGAGTCCAATATGTTGTCAGACCATTCACAGCCATGTGATATTGTGTCATCGAAAACTTCATATATTTAGGTGTTATTATGTTTACAACTTATTATGGATCAGTAAGCACTGAATGACCAACTCATGCAATTTAAATTGCAACCTGTTCATTTCAGATTCTTCCACCAATCCATAACACTAGAAGATCAAATCAGCTCAATTCATGCAATAAAATCACAATTTGCAGTATGTCAATTACACTTCTACTTATGAGCTTTCATTTGGTTTCCATAAAAAATTATTTGAAAAAGGCAGAAAATATTTGAAAAACCAACACATCACAATTGAAAACTGAAACAAACAGATACCTTCCACCATAGAGAAGAAACCCAAGAGCAGCAAACAAAGAGACCCCTGTAGCAACATCAATGAATTAGCAACAATTCATGACAGTCATAAGCAATAAATGCATATGATGAGTGAATTCATGACTTGATGACAGTCACAAACAATTCATGACAGTCATAAACAATTCATGACAGTCACAAGTAGATCGTAGTGACAACCACCAGCAAGAAAACACCATGAACACAAGAAAAACGAAACTATATGACATTTCAGTGTCATGAACTCACTTCTCTATGGTCTTCCCGTGCGCTCTGACTACATTGGAATAGAAAGGGCAATAAATCAGGCCACTCACTAGCTGAAATTGGCTTTTTAAGCCAGAGTTATTACTACAAGCAGAAAGATCTCGTTTATACAAAATGGGTGTCCGAAAAATTGAAGTCAAATTTCATACACAGAGAATGCATTCCATCGAAAATTTGCAGAAATGAACACAATTCAATTAGCAGAGCACACATAAATTACAGGATCATTAAAATTCCCATCAAACAAGGAACATAAAGTGGTAATCCGACCGATGAATACCTGTGCTCTGACCGATGAACAGAAAGTGTCTCCTCGTGCGTTGGTGTGGGTCGAGAGGGATGGAGTGATGGCTGCATCATGTGCTTGTCGTCTGGTCTCTGCTTCCCCTGTAACAGGTGGCGTGGCGGCTTGATAGGTGATCTCCCTCCAGTGACAATGGCCGCTTGTTGAGGCAAGATGGACGAAGGGACAAAGGGAAGAAGAAGCGCCACTGTCAAGGTCTGGAATGGCTGCCGAGCAAAGTGAATGCGAGTGGCGGCTTCTCTCTTTCGCGTGCGCTTTGCTCCAGGTGGTGTTTTCCTTTTCAAGCATAAAGGGCATTTGTGTCTTTTCCTTCTAAAATTAATTACACCCTGATCCTTTGGGACTGCTGTTTAAATATTGCAAAGTTTGGGACCATTTGTTAAATATCTTTACTGTGTGGGACTGTACAGTAAATTTCCCTATATATATATTATTCTCGATGCATGCTAAGTGGTGAATCCAAATCGAGCGTGACGTGATTAAGCTCTCAACTTGCATTACTGTGCCCTTTCTAATCTCTGGACCAACATATATTGGGACTACGAAACGAAAGCATAATGAACTTTATTGTTTGTCTTCAGACCCTTCACCAATAATATTGATTGGCACAAGTGGTAGCGATTTATATCCCTTCATCAAACTGTCAGGGGTTCAATTCTTGACCTTAGTATAGAACTGACCATGTTGGGAGGAGTCTACCCACCTTGTGTGTGCTTAGTAACTCTGACAGAGATTAGTCACTACTACCGACAATGGATACTCTGGGGAAACAAAAAAAAACATTCAGACCCTTCATCGTTAACGTAGCACACATGGCCTCAAAAACCATTACTATTTCATATCTGAGACTTGCGTGGAAGCCATCGATCAAGTGTGATAGGGGCACCTGGTCAACAGCTATTTCTATTTTCATTTCTTTTTGTTGTTGGCTTGCTTTCCCTCAATCAACGTATGACCCCCATCATATATTTGGTGTTTTGGCCATACCAAGGGGCTTAACATGTCGCTGATCTCAAATGGTCGCCGTCCCTTTAGTTTTATCTGTATCAATCAACTAATTAATGGGTTGAGGTGCAATTTTAAATGTAACAAGAAAGTCTTTTTGCCAACGGCACAATTAAATTTTGACATACACACTCTTTTGAAAATGATATAATTTTAACAATTCATTTGTACTTACTCAAAAGTTGATTATAGAATTGAAGATAACAGGTGTATTCCACGTATGGTTGCTAAAATTACACTATTTTAATTTCACTCTTCAAAGCTTATATGGTTATGCTAGACACTTGCCACCACGAAAGACTTTATTGCTAAAATATTACCTCAATTCTTAATGAACTGACACTATCAGCAATTATCTGGCAATGACGGTGGGTATAAAGTTGAGTTGCTGCAAAATCGTCCATTGTGGATGGCCCCACATTAATCTTATACGTAACTTGAACCCAAGGTGTCATCTAATCTTGTAGTGTTATTTTCAGAAGAGTGGCTATAAAGAAAGAAGCAAACTCTCTGTATTACGGTGGTTCTTTAGAATTTAAATATCAAAGCTGGACATACAGTCTATATATGATTCCCATTTTAAAATTTTGTTTTCACAAGAGAAGCTATAGAACAAAAGGAGACATGGACGTGTTTAATGATATGCATGAGAGGACACAGGCTGTACGAGTGGGCTTACGTTTCCATAAGACCAGGTGAGAGTGAAGCATCATGATGGTGATATCACATGAGTATGACTGCGCCTAGCTAGCTTTTGTTCTCCTGGTTTGATTACACCTAATTTGATTTTATATATTTTTCTCGGGGACGATAATCTATCTCTTGCTGAGACTACATTATAGCTATATATGCTTCTCTCAGATAAATCTATTTACGTAAAAAAAAAGGGATAGAGAGTGGTAGTGTGAGGGAGGAACAAGTTGCAGTGTTGCATTGGGAAGCATGTTGTGCCCCTTTATATATAAATTGAGACAAAACCTCTCTCACTAACTTACTTCAACTTACATAAAATCATTATCCCGATGGATTAGTTAATCGATCAACATTAGTATTCGTAATCGAACTGTTAGATGAAGAGTAGTTTCTCTTAACCAGTAACCCTCTCAGCCACACAAGGGAAATCCAAAAGACCTCCATTTCTTACTCTGAGTACATTCGTACGTCTCGTTGAAGGGTGTGAGAATGAAGCTCAAGGCGTGGAGTTTGCCAAGAAGTTGGATGACTCGGGAAGCGTCATCGTTCTGGGAAACGTGGTATTTCTGCGGCCAGAGCAGGTAATGTAGCAACCGGTGTGTTCTGATATGAAAAGTTTTCCAGCGAACCAGTTATATATACACACATGTTGGACTGGGTGTGATGATGTTGCAGACGATTGAGTTGATGAGGCTGACGTTCTGGGAGCTAAGCTGGGACGTGATGGAGCCAGTATGCTTCTTCTTGACGTCGTTTCACGTGGCCCTGGCCTACATCTTCTTCCTCAGGACTTCCACAGAGCCCACGTTCCAGGGCTACTTCCGCCGCCGATTTACGGTTTTTTTTTGGTTTGCACCAGGTATCCCCACAGCCGGAAGCCGTGGGACTAATCCCCTGTCCCACTGTCAACGCACTAAGCAGTAGAAGGCTGACCAAGTGATTTGCTCCATTCACATTAGTCAGGGATCGAAACCGCCGATTTAAGGTGTAGCAGCACAAGTTGATGCGATCCCGTAACTTTGACGTCTGTAAGTACAACCAACTCCGCAAGGCTTGCTGTCCAGCAGGCCAGTAAGCCCAAAAAACTTAAACAAGTCACAGCCCACACTTTTGGGCTTTGTACATAGTTCCCGTCCACGAAGGCCTGTTTTTATAGGTCTCTTTGTTTGTGCCTTCTCATAAAAAATTCTCAAAAGAGTACAAGCTTGGTCAACTTTTACTTGGGTTAAAAAAAAATAAGTTGTGCCATCTATAACTTTATTAATGATTACTACTTGACTCAGAAAATAAAGCAAAGTTTTATGGTAAAAGAAAATCAAATAAATCTATTGAAGTATAAATGGCTATGATATTGGGTATATTGGATTAGGGTTTACCGTTTCACTAGAGGTGGACAAATGGGCCTTAAAACTGAGCCCAAATTCATTTTATGTAGTTACTCGCTGTCCTTTGATTCTTATGGATCAAGTAATGCGTTGGCCCAATTGACGTGCACGCACTAAAAAAAATTTGCATGCACGTTAAGTTGTGTCCAGATGATGAAGAGGAGCCAGTCGATATAAGATTATTTCTAGTATAACACAATAGATGTGCTAAAAAAAAATATTAACACGAGTTATTGGCGGCGGCGGAGCTAGGTAACACTAAGGGTGGGTAAATGCCCCCTTTCAAATTTTGGGATTTATATAAATAATTATTGGACATTTTATTTTGCATCCACTGACTTTTAAAATTTGAACCCCCTCAAATTATTTATATTAGTAAGCCTAATTCAAAATAATAAATATCATTACGATTCAAAATATCATCATCAATTCAGACATAACCACATAGATCCAATTACAACTTAAAATATCATCAACAGTAAACACAGACTTTTTTCAACTATAATAAAAAATAAGTAAAAGAGTGAGACTCACTCAAAAAGCCGGCGGTGTGCACTATGGACTGTGTCAGCGTAGAGCACAGAGCAAGAGAAGAGAAGCAACACTGCGATTTGTGAGAGCGTTTGACCAGCAAGCCTAATATGGATGATTTTTTTTGTCCAAAGGGAGATCAAGATGTAAAGCCAAGGCTCATGACATCACAGTGGAATATCACTATCGTGTTGAATTATTTTATACCGTTATAGATATGCAACTTCGAGAACTTAGTCACCATTTTACTAGACAATTACCAAGTTGCTCCTTTGTATGGCTTGTTGAATCCAGCAGACTTGTTCTATGCTTTTGATAAGCAAAGATTGATTGAATTTTCCAAATTTTATTCATGTGACTTTTTTTTCAACCGATTTGATGATGCTTGATAATCAACTTGAGATTTACATTATTGATATACGTAGCAGTGTTGAATTTGCATTTGTGAAAAGGAATTAATAGTTTTGCAAAGAAGCTAGTTGAGACTAGAAGGCATATTATTTATCCACTTGTTTTCTTTATTTTGAAGTTAGCAATGTTGTTACTTGTTGCTACAACATTTGTAGAAAGAGCATTTTCTGCCATGAAGATTGTGAAAAAGTCGATTGCGTAATCCAATGGGAGATGCATGGATGAATAATTGTTTAGTTACTTGTATTGAAAAAGTTATTTTCAATAGCATTGATAAGAAGTTGATTATTTAAAGATTTCAAAATATGAGATCATGCCGGGAACAATTGTAAGGTATGCAATGTGTAATTACATATATGCAAAAATTTCACATGATTTTAGCATTCATACACTTAATTTTACATGATAATTACTATTGTCATTTGCTAAAAATAAAAAAGCTGCCCCCACTGATGGATGGTCCTGATTCCACCACTGGTTATTGGGCTTGCTTGTCTCTCGTTTCCAGAAGCAAAACGCACATTCAAAAGTGTTTTTTTGTAAAACGAGATAATTTCCTTCATATATCTACCTCGACTTGAGTAAAAGTATTTCTCTACCGCGTTTCGAAATGGACACGTTAACTCAAACGGTCCAGCCTCGTAGTCATTGACCAGTTTCTTCACGTACATTTGCACACTTAACTCAAGATTACATCATTTGGCATCTCGTTACTCAACATTATTGATTTTGAATTTGCCATGGTATTAAAAAAAGCATTTTGATAATTGATGCTGTCGATTATGACCCTCCATCTTTATCTTCCCTTTCCATGATCCGACAGCACAACAACCTGACTCAGTCATTGGCTCTCGTGTACATCCAAAATCCCCAACATCCTCAGGATATCCACTAGACACGCACCACTCATCATTGCATTTCATCCTACCATGTGATCTCCTCCACTCACAATCCCTTCGTTCACTCAACAGAAAAACCAGATGCCGTGTCTGCAAACATTCGGTTATAAACACTGAGTTCTTAGATTTCTTTGACCATATAAGCTTCTACATATAAACTTTGAACCCAACAGTGAGAATTAAACGAAACGGGCATAAATGCATAATGGAGAGAAAGAGCTATGGAAAAATGGAGTTGTTGGACTGTGTATCATGAAGATAATTATTAAGTGAGGCTTAGGTTGGGAGATTCTGTCTCCAGAACAACGCCTTGTAATGTAATCAATAGTAGCTAACCAGACCCACCAACCTGATTCTGAGAGTTAATTATACATTCTATATATATATATATACAAGAGTTGAGGGGTGGGTGGGCAACGTTATATAACACACACACAGAGACACTTGTGCAGGTCAAAGAGTTGAAACCTGAACCTTTAAACATTGGATGCGATCAATCATTTAAATTTGTTTGGCTTCATTGTAATTTGATGCGTTTGGTGGAACGCCATTGGCAGTTAGGTGGGCGACTCGTATCTTAATTCCTTTCAGCCTATTGTTTAACTTCCGAACTGTCTCATCCCTCCTGCTCCTCCCAAATAAATAGGATAAATGAATACGAAAAATAAATAATTGAGGTGTTTAAATTCACTTATCGGAAACGTATCTCGAACGGGATTATTCGTGGCACTTTGTTGATCGAACCTACCTATCTTTCTTTACATGTACGTAATGGCTCGCCCTTGTCCTTTTCTGTCTGTTAATTATATCCTGTCAACGAGATTACAACTTTAAATCGTTGGCCTAATCCTTCAAAATCAATTTTAAATTGTTTAGGTGATCCTACCTTACTTGGCGTATGTATCCACGCTCTTTCTTCCCGGTTTTCGTCTTTAACCCTATATTATTACAAGGGATGGAGATGTTTTATGATAGATAACCGATTGCATATTGAGTGAATTTTCAGTAAATTAAAAATAGGAAAGGTAGGTGAAAGGTTCATGGGCGGGAGGTTACTGATGAGAAACAACTGATATAGTTTTATATGCAAAAAAAATTGTAAACACTATGCATTATGATCAATCGAATTTTTATATAAAAGATTTTTAAAAAATTTACAATCAAGTCCCAAATAGAAGAATTAATGAATAAAAGGTTACAAAGATTCACAAAATTACTGTAAGGTCTCAGGAGTAGTTGCTGATGTTGTTAATGAAGGCTACTAAATTTGTTAATAACAACTTCAGTAGCTACTCTTGAGATCTTATAGTAATTTCATCAATATTTGAGATCTTTTATTTATTAATTCTTCTATTTGGGATCTAATTATAAATTTCCCAAAATGTTTCACCTTTTTGGCAGAATGGAAAATGGGAGGAGACTAATCAATAGAGTGTGTGTTTGGGAATTCCGTTAGGAGAAAGGAGTTCTGTTGGGAGAAAAGAATTTATGGATTTATAGATGATTTTTATAAATTTCGAGATGGTTTTATCTCGACGTGCGTACACTGTTGGGGAACGAATTTTTCAAACAAGCAAAGAGATGTTCCCATTAATAAACATGTGAATGGACCAGAAAATATTCATTTCTTTTTTTTTTGCCAAAGAAAATATTCATTTCCAGAAAACTATTATTTAAGTTGAGATTTATACATTTTCAAATACTGAAAATATTCATATGATACCCTTTAATTACACTTTCAAAACTTATGTGAATGGATCAGAAAATAATTATCGTTTTTAAAGTTTGTTTCAAGTCATATTTAAATGTAATTCCATTCTCAGTTTAAATTCCACTCTGGCATTGTACTGTAAAATTTAAACCGTCGTACGGAGAAAGAGACCCAATTGTCCGTTGTCGAATTTTCATTACTCTAACTTAATAATTTTTTTTTGAGTGAATACTCTAACTTACAATTCATGCGACGGAATGTTACATATTTATTGGATCTATTTGATAAAGCGGTGAAGAAGTACTTATGGGCTTATTCACATAAGTCGAGATAAATATGTGGAGGAGATTGTCTCGTTTTACAGAAAAACACCGTTGAACGTGTTTTTGGGATGTTTGACCGCTTTGCCAAACACCTCATTAACGATAAACCTATCGTTACAGCTGTGAACATTAATTATGAGAAATTATTTTTTCATTTCGATATGATGATTTGAATTTATGACAGAAAACTTATTAATCACTATTCCGACTTGCCTGAACACCACGGAAAATGACATGGGAAACTGGTTTAACAAATATACCTTTGGAATCCGTTGGGAGAAAATAGTTTACAGATTTCGAAAAGAATTTACGGAATCCAAGAAAAATTTACAGATTTTAAGGTGGTTTTTATGAATTTCGAGATAGTTTTTGCAGATTTTGAGATGGTTTTTGTCTTGGCTTGCGTGTACCTTTGGGAATAATGTGTTTGTTTGGAACAACGTTTTCAAAAGCCAAATGTATGTTCAACGGTGCTTTTCTGCAAAACGAGATAACCCCATCCACACATTTATCTCGACTTGTGTAAAAATATTTCTCTACCCGTTCCCAAACGAACCCAATGAATTCCTAAACAAGCACTTTGTGTGTGTTTAAAATCTGTCGGGAGGAAGGAGTTTACGGATTTCGAGAAGAATTTATGGAATCCAAAAAGAATTTACAGATTTCAAGATACTTTTTATGAATTTCAAGATTTTTTACGTATTCCAAAATACATTTTATTTTGATTTGCGTGCACCTATTGAAAACAACCAAAAGTATATTGAAGTGCAATTTGCCATTATTGTGCTTGTTTGGCAACACTTAACTTGTAGCCATAAGCACGTTCAACAGTGCTTTTCTGTAAAATGAGACAATCTCCTCCACATATTTACCTCGACTTGTGTGAATAAGCCCATAAATACTTTTTCACCGCTTTTTCAAACGGACCCATTATATCACATGCAAGTTGTGGTGGTGATAGCCCATGCGATGATCAATTTAATAAAAATCAGACTCCCTGCTTTGTTCTACGCGTACATAACCATATGAATACAAACAACATAATAAATTCCAAATTTTATATTAATGCTAACTATACGAAATAAACATAAAGTTTAACATTTATAATTAATAAATAGCTTAATTTTTTTTGCCCAAAACGATTTCCAAAGCCCAAAACGAGTTTATTTATCGTGAGTTTGCATATTTTATATTAAATTGGTAGACTTTACAGGTATCTCTAATACAATTGCCTCTGTATGTTATATTAATTTTTTATTTCTTTTAAAAGACAGATTTCAACGCCATGAAATTACAAGGCTGGTGTAAAGTGGATAGGTGGTAATTGCAATTTGAGGCCAATAAGAGGGGCATTTTAAAGTTGCATTACACCATGTCTGATTTTTTATACGTTGTCGACCACGGAGAGAGCGCCGAGTGATTATAGGCTCTGATAAAACCCAAAGCGAGTAAAAAAAAAAAAATAGCCTGGCCACCAACTCCACTGCTTTTTCTTCCCCTGCTTTCCCCTTGCATCGTCACTCTTCCACTGTTCTATTTTCTGCGTCTTATAGGGAACAGGGATGGGAAAAATCTCATGTAATAAGCCGAACCAAGTCCACGACAAATAGCACTTCTTCAGGAATATGATCCTGCCTTTTCACTTTTATGTTGCAACAGTGTTAATTTCCTTCAAAATAAAGCTACTATAGCTCAAAGGGGCAACCCCCCACCACTTCCCTTTTCCTATTGATATCTGTACGAAGCTTTCCAACATGCATTAGAGTTGCCGATCTTTTTGGATCCTAAAGCCGATCAAATTCCCGCTGGAGATTTGATGGAAACAACCCTGTCTTCGGTTGTGTGTTTAACATTCCATTGAGGCAATGCTTCGGTGTAGTTCCTCCATCCTGACCAGGTTTGATTGTAAGCTTCGATTCGCCGTCTTTGTCTTCGAGGTAAGCTCTTAGAGTTTATCATCTACATTCATTCTTGTTATAATAATTTCTTTTAGATTAATGTTGCTATAATGTTTAAGGCTTAGGCATTTCAAAATCATCTGCCGAACTATGCTGAGGTTCTGATTGGTCATCTTGGGGTGAAAGAAAGAATATAATAATATATATTTTTCTGGGCTTTTATTTCGTTTCCCGCAATTGGCAAATGAATCAGACACCTGTTTTCATCTGGGATAAGCGCTTTGTTTTGTTGTTTCGTTGGTCCAGACCCCCAAGGTCAGGTTTTATTTAGAAGAGCAATGCTTTATCTGGAAGTAAGATGCTGGATTAGTAATTTATGTTTCTACGATTTCGAAGATTTTGTTCTCCTTCTGCTTTTCTTTCGTTTGCCCAACAGCTATCAGCTGTTACTTTTAACTGCACGCTGCTCAGTGGCATATCTCCTGGTATGGTTACAGAATATTAATTACTTGTTTTCCTTTTGGTTTAAAAAACTAGATTTTGAAATTCTTCTGATTCATGATTTGGCCGTTGCCAGTAGTAGCTTTTTGATGAACTAAGTTGAAAGAAATTTCGTTCTTTCTAGCAAATAATAACGATTGCCTCTTCTTGCTAAGTTTTGCGGAGCTGACGAGATTTATTTTTTCCCTTTTGTATTGTATCGGCTAGTGTTTTTAGATAGGTGTTCAATTTGATGTACTCTGCCTTCATGCAAAAAGAGGGACGAAAAAGGAAAAGTTATGGTTTTCACGGTTTAGAAAGTTCACTTTATATATAAAGAACCAGACACTTGGATTTCTCAGTTGGTTGGTATACCGTGCATGTTGTTAAACCTCCACTTCCTGCTCCAGGTTATATTGTTATTGGCTTGTTTGGAAGACAATGATGCAAAACCCCTGGAATACCAAGTTCAAATGGGAGGCTTGGAAAAGAACATTGTATCACACTCTTGCATACATGATCAGATACTTGAACAGAGGAAGCTACCTGGTCGCAAGGTGTACTCAGTTACCCCACAGGTTTATGAACCTGGTCGCAGAAAACCCCTTCATCATAAAGGCAGGGCATTGCTTGGAGAGTCAACATCGACAGAGCTTCAAAAAGATGCAAAACAACCTATCAGAATATATCTCAATTATGATGCTGTTGGCCACTCACCTGAGAGAGATTGCCAAAAAGTTGGTGATATTGTCAAAGTGAGTGTTTAATATGAAGAAAAGGTCTTTTTAGATTTCGCATGTCCTGACCTGGCATAGCATTTGTGTTCTATCTCGTCCTGTTTATTAATTTGAATCCATATTTTTATTTAAACAGCTTGGGGAGCCTCCCTTGTCTTCATTTCTTGGGCACCCTTCCTGTAATCCCCATGGCAATCCTCCAATATTTGGTGATTGTTGGTATAACTGCACTTCTGAAGATATCACAGGAGATGACAAAAAACATCGCCTTCATAAGGTCTTATTGAGAGTGTTGTTAGATTTAGATAATTTGAATTAGTTGCAGATAAAGATTGAACAAGGATATTTATCCTGAAAGCAACCCATTGCAGGCATTGGGTCAGACAGCTGACTGGTTTAAGAGAGCATTGGCTGTTGAACCTGTCAAGGGAAATTTGCGTCTAAGTGGTTATTCTGCATGTGGGCAAGATGGAGGTGTGCAGCTTCCTCGTGAATATGTTGAAGGTATAATTAATTAGTCATCTGCCTTATGTGGACACTTATTTTCAATAAAATTTCATCCCATAACTTGCAAATTTGAGGAGTGACCCACTTGTTCATCTACCCCAGAGGGTGTCTTTGATGCCGATTTAGTTCTTTTGGTCACTACAAGACCTACCACTGGGAACACTCTTGCATGGGCAGTGGCTTGTGAACGTGATCAATGGGGCCGTGCCATAGCTGGTAGCTTTTCTAGATTCTTGTTTGAATGCTTATCCTTAACTTGCATTTGAGAGGGTTTAGAATTGAAGTTTCCAATCTTTGCAGGACATGTAAATGTTGCTCCTCTCCATTTGACTGCTGAGTCTGAGACTTTGCTTTCCGCTACCCTCATACATGAGGTTGGTTGGGTTTTTAAATAATGAAATTGGAAATATTGGAGGGACTGTCGATTAGATTTGATCTTTTCCAGGTTATGCATGTTCTTGGTTTTGATCCGCATGCCTTTGCTCATTTTAGAGATGAGAGGAAAAGAAGGCGTAATCTGGTATGTTAGCTAGCTCGCATACTCGAAGACTCATATTTTTATACTCTAATACTTGTACTGCTTGTTCTGAAACCAAATCTTGTGATGGCTGAATTGAGATCCAAAATATTGGATACTCCTTTCAATTTGTTGTTATTAACAATATGATTTTTTACTTTGACTTTTAGAATTTCTTGAGTTTTCTAATCAATTCAATATCAGAAAATTTTTTTGCATCATTCATTTCCATGTTGGGCATTTTATTGGCTCATATTTTGAAGCTCAAAATTACTCGTTGTCCTTGCAGGTTACTAAACAAGTGATGGATGAAAAGCTTGGGCGAATGGTAACGCGTGTGGTGCTTCCACGTGTTGTCATGCATTCACGACATCATTATGGGGTATTTGCTTTGAAATATTTTCCTTTGTATTTTATTGATGCCATATCTATTGTTTCCATAATCGTGGTATGATTATTAATGGTGCGTATAATACTATTTCTAGCATCGAGACCCTGGAATGCCTTAGTAGTATAGTGTGTAGCAGATAGCAAAAATAATCAATTGTTACTAATATGTGAAGAAAACCTAACGAGTAAGAAAAACCTCTTAATGACTTAACAGTTGTCTGACAAACACAACTTCAAATGCTTCAATCTTAGTACATACATCTTTTTCCGTCTGTAGATTGTAGGATTTCTCTGCCTTCATGGTGTTTGTATTGTAGTTGATTTTCAGGAGCTGAATGGCAGGATTGTTGCCATTCACTTCTCTCTATATTTGTTTACCTCCTAGCTCCTACCATGAATTAAACAAGAATTTTCAGTGTAGTCATTTTGCTCTAATATATTCAACAACTTGATTTTTCTTCTTAATTAGAGCTTTCACAAATGATTGTTGTTAGGCATTTTCCAAAAATTTCATTGGTTTGGAGCTGGAAGATGGGGGAGGGCGTGGAACATCAGGTTTTTCTCTTTTCCTAATCATTTTTTTTGCCAAGTTCTAAATGTGACTACTCTATTTTTTCTTTCCTTTCTTCAGAATATTATGGCTTTAGGTGTTTATATATGTGGCTACTAAGGCTGTTGATAAAGATAAGTTTTTATTAATATAATTGCTTGGTTATTTTTTTTTTGAAATATGAAATTGTATTTTACTTACTTTCTTTCTTTTTTACATTTCTTTTTCTTTTTTTAAGCCCTTAATAATTAAGGTTGCTAGTGCCCAATGAATGTGATCACTAAATCATGCTTATGAGATATTTGCAAATATGGTCAGAGTTTAACACTTGGAAATTTACATATAAATATGAAATTAAGTGATTAAGAGAAGTCTCCTGTTATGGTTAAAAACTATATGAAGTCCGGCATGCCACCTTTACTCCATTAGAATCCTGCCCAGGAGGTGCTTAGAAGTTTCAATAAAAAAGTAATAACTATTATTTAAACACCATGTGCAATGTCCTTGAACTTGTACTTCTTCCCCCCGCCAACAAAGTTAAGAGATGCATTATTTTTCTGACAGGATCTCACTGGGAAAAAAGGCTTATGATGAATGAGATTATGACTGGTTCTGTGGATAC
>JANTPZ010130664.1:0-24963 GCA_025593235.1 Vachellia pachyceras
CTAACAAGGTAAGCTTCCAATAAACCAAATCAACCTATTTTCCTAAGCTTTACAACTCCCTCTTTAATTCTATCAGTTTATTTTCTTGAATAACTCTCTCTTTTGGAAGATTGGAAGGTTAGGGTTCTTGAGTTCCAAATGAAAAAGAGAGGGATTTAAGGAAAATCAAAGGTTGTAAAACACTCCTTGCAAGATAAGGAGTAGATTGGTGTATGTTTTGTGATTGTTGGAGTTGTGTATGAAATTGGAGCATGACGTTACTGTCCACACAGCACTGTTTGGCACTGTTCATGAAAGGAAAATGAATGATTTTATGATGCCCAATTATGGGAAAATGGTTTAGGATTGAGATTATGCATGTGTGTGAAGCTAGAAGTTGAAAAATCACATTTTTCCAATTTATAGAGCAATTTTGGTGCTGCTACAGAACAGTGAAAAAGGAATGTAATTTTGATGCTTCCATTGAGTTTAGAAGGCAAATTTGTGTAGGCTAAAAGTGAGAAATGAATTTGGGAAGCATTAGAAATCATAAGAGCAAATTTCAAAGTTTAAGGGTGCATAAAAGAGCATTGAGAGTTATATTACGTTTTTATGGTTTTCATGCAAGGTTGATGGCTTGAGCTTGATGGTTATATTCTTGTATGATGTTTAGGAAGATTAAACATCAAAGAACTTGTTGGGGACATTAATCAAGAGAGCTTTAAAGATCAAGAAAAACTAAAGAGACAAGGTAGCAAAACCTTCTAACCCTAAGCTTAATTGTTTTGAAAATGTGTATGAATTATGCATGACTTGTATTGAAAATTTGTGATGATTGAAAGTGTGAATATGTGCTTTTGTATGCTGTGGCCATATGCATTTCATTATTGCATGTTGCACTTTTATGAATTCACACTTATATTGAAAGTTGTCATACAATTTTATAACGTGTGTTAGAAAGTTTTGCTACTGAGATTTCCAAAAATCTCACCCTCCCCCACTAACCATTTTTAGGTGGAAGCACATCAAAGGGTAAGGAGAAGATGCTTGATACTTGAAGCAAAGTTGATGTGTATTAATGTGGATTTTGTTGTAGACATTATGTTATTTTTGTTTAAAGTTTGTAAAGTGGCATGAAATGTAACTCATGCATGTATGTTGGACTAAAGATAACTAAGGTTGCCTTAAGAATGTCTGATTACATAGGTTATTATGGTTAAGAAAAGTTTAGAAATCATTAGGTTGAATTATGAAGTTAAGAAGTGGAAAATTTGGCTAAGTGGGGAGTTGGTTAAACCCCCAACTTTGGCATAATGTGAAATAGAGTAAATGGACTCCAAATCACCTGACATTTTCTCGAAAAATATTTCACATTGCAAGGTTTTTAATGAGCCAAAGATAACTGAAATTGGAATTTTGTATAGAAAGTTATGCCTGTCCAAAGTTGGTGAAAAATCACAGAAAATCCTGGGAAAATGAAAAATTACCATATGAACAGTACATTTTCACGAACCAATATGTACCAATTGGACCAGTTACTGTTCAAATGAGTATTTTTCCCTCATAAAGGAATTTGTAAGCTTCAAGTAGAAGTTGGAACCACTTGATTTCGATTTTTTAGAATTAGATATGAATTTTCAAAGTTGGCCTTAAAAACTGTGAATAGTAACTTTCTTAAAAATGAAAGTTTTCAATTTAGTCTCTTTTAACAATTTGAGTTACTTGAGGCCATATTTTGGTTCCAAATCATCATAAGGGAAGCTAAGAGGGATAAATAAGTTGTGTTACAGCTAACACTATTATTAGCATGAAAGGAGGAAGCATATCAATGGAAGTAGGGGAAAGTAAGATTAACTTCAATATATATGAGGCTATGAAACACCCACATGAGGACTATTCATTGCTGAACGTTAGTGCTCTTGATGTTGTTGTTGATGATGCATACACTGAATTTGCAATAGAAAATGAATTTCCATGTTCACATCTTGATTCATGTGCATCATTTGATGATACAAATTTGAAAATTCCTCTTAAACCCCCTGATTACCTATTTTGTTCCTGTGAAACTATTGAAAAATGCACTCATGTTGCATTAGTAGATAGCATGCTTTCACTTCCATATTCGCAAATTGTAAGATCAACCAACGAGTGCATGGAATTTCATTCCTTTATAAACAATGATGACACCTCTGGGAGAGGTATTTCAAAAGATTTTGCAGAGCATTCAAGAGGAGCGTTAACTGAACCGGTTGTACCAATGCATGTGCTGTATGAAAAGTCAAAAGAAGAGCATGGGAAAGCCGATGAGACTCATAAGCCGCCATGATTCCCAAGTTGTTCCTTCTTCTTAATCATTTGCTTTGAGCTTTAGATGATTATGTTATGAATATAAATGATTCAAGTGTGGGGGAGGAGCATTCCTAGTAGTGGTAGTTTAGTTTAGATGTATAGCATAGGATTGCTGTTGAATTCAATAAATTCCCTCGGATTCGTGATTGGATTATCTTCAAGAGCATTGTCTCTAAAGAGAGTCTTCTGCAGAGTTAGAATGTGCATATTGATTGGTTGAAGTTTTAGGTTTGAATGCTGGCTTTTGTTCTGTGTTTTATGTTTCCATCTATGTGTTTGTGCTCTCTATCATGTTTTGCCGCGGCCAAACATGTTGATTGTGATGTGTGTCTTCTAAGGAAGTGTTGGCCGCGACTAAATTTATTTTCGCCGCGACCAACATTGAGACTCTTCGTATTTTTACTGCGACCAAACATTGGTTCGCCACGGTGAAAATCGTGTCTCTTCGTCTCCCACAGCTTTCTTCTTAAGTCAGTTTTTCATTTCATTTTGCGTTCGCCATCGTTTTCACCATCGCTGTAGAGTGCTTTCTCTATCGTTGCCGTCCGTCCATCGTTTGCCCCTGAGACTCTTGTATTTCCTGCCTACACTTCATTTCTTCCATCTAAAGTAAGCATTTTGTCCCTTCCTTGTCTTTTCATTTCATTTTCGTGTTGCTTTCACTTTTCACATGTCGCTAAAATAGCTTGTTCTACGATTTTCACCACGATAAAAAAGATGATTCACCGCGACTAAATTTGTTTTTCGCCGTGACGAACCATAATTTTCGCCACGGCCAATGACATCAGTTATTGTTTTTCGCCTATGTTGACTCTGTATTTCTACTGTTTTTCTATTTTATTTTTGTGAGTCCAGCTAGCAACCATGCCTAGAACTAAGAGACCTAACATAGTAGACCCCCTAGCCCTGAACCTGAACCTGAACCTGAACCTTCCCAAACCTTTGAGGAAATTTTAGAGCTGACTAAGAAGCGTCCTTTGGTAAAGGAACACTCATTCCCCTTGACTCCTGCCAACTATCATTTTGTCCATAGAATCACTCAATCTGACCTCACCAACCTTATCTGCAAGCGTACCCAAGGTAACCTCACTTTCGTCCAGCACTTCTACACGAAGTGCCATCATGAGACTAGTCTTTTTATTGATTGCTGAGGTACTATACTTCATCAGGGCATTACTCGCTATACCATCGATGCCCATCTTGCTTTATCCATAGCTGAGCGTGATCACTATGTTGAGTTTATGAGTAACTTTCCTTCAGACGAGATCGTAGAGACCCTGTATTTGCCCGGAATGAGTTGGCATGTTCCTCGTAGGTCTGAGATGTACATTCGCCGATCTGAGTGTCACCCAAAGACTAAACCTTTCATCCACCTAGTGTGCAGCAATGTTTTACCCACGAGCCACTTAGCGAACCTGACTAAGAAACAGGCTCTCTGCATTTACATGTTAATGCAGGGGATCTGTTTCGATATATCCACTCTCATTTATTCTACCCTTTGTGAGGCCATACTCACATTGAAAACCATGAAGGCTATCATTTTTCCTCACCTCATTTCTGATATGTTCGCTCAGTTGGAAGTCCCAGAGTATCTTGAGGACCACCCATTTGCCCCTGCCCCTGCCCCTGCCCCTGTGTTCACTTATGATAGGATCCGTAGAGCTCCCGCACCCCAGCCTGAGCTATACCTAGACATTGATGACTTGCTGGGTGAGGAGGAGGAGGTTCTAGCACCTCAGGCATCGGACGACCATCTGCCATCACCAACCCCTGTCTCACTTGAGAGCTTAGCTGCTTAATTTCAGCAGTTCAGGGTCTCATTTGAGAAGGAGTGGAGGTATCACCGGAGAATGGACACCCTGATTGCACAGAGCTTACACTTTGAGTTGCCTCCAGAGGAGGATGATGATACTGGTGCTGAGACTTCTGGAGCCGGACAGTCAGGATAGGGCGGAGTAATGGAGGGGACTTAGGAGGAGGATGTTGCTGCTGAGGTAGACTCTGAGGTGATTCGGAGATGCAGGGGGATGCCTATTTTTTCTGCATGTTTTCTTTTATTTTTCTGGATACTCTTGAACTTTGGTACAGTTGTGATGTGGACTGGATATTTTTATGTACTTTATTTTCACAGCTGTATATATATGGATTTTTCCTAATGCTATTTTTCGGATTTCGTTGCATGTGTGCTTGATTATTCGATATTGCTTGCTAATGCCGCGCGTATTGATTTGTAAATCTTAACTTCCAATCATTGAGGACAATGTTTGAATTAAGTGTGGGGGGAGATTTATAATATGGAGTGTTCCCAAGTAGTATTTTTGATTTTAACATGCAACTGAAATTCATTGAATGATATTGTGGGGCTATTTTTGTCTTAAAGTGTCTTTTTCAAATATTTTGAAAAAAAAGAGAGCAATTGAACTCAAATTTTGCTTTATGACCATTTTCACCATGATCAATTATGTTGTTCACTGTTGCGAAAGTCCTTAAATAAGCAGTTCAACCTCTCGGGTGAGTTTCGCCGTGACCATCTTATAGTTACGCCGCGGCAAAAATCACAAGCACACAGAACCGCCTCTCGGGTGAAACCTTGGTGCTAAAAAATTTTTAAATAGGTTATAGATTACTTTTTGAAATAAAATTCCCTCTCACCTTTAATGCCTTTAACATTCCTGAGCAAGGCTTATGAAAATGTGATTTTCATAGCCAATGCATTGGGAGGTTGATTCATGAGTCTAAGGATCAAAATATTTGGTTAATCGCGTTTTTCGAGTTATTAGTAATTGATAGCGCATATCAGTTGTGAATTTACCTTTTGCAATTTTGGTTCTTGAGACTGTTTAATTGAGACATTAGCCTTGTCGTGAGGATAATTGGCCCTAATTTCATTTGATTAGAGTGGTTCATTATTTTGGTTCTGTCTTGATTCATAATCTCTCTAGAACTTGTCTTGATTCTTAATCAAAGCTTTATGATCCAATATTTTGTGAAAAGGATAAAGGCCTTCATTTCAAAACCTTTCGTTTAGCCCAAACACAAACCTTTCAATATTTCATCCTTTGCTACCCCTTTGAGCCATGCACTCTTGAAAGCTAGCATTCGAAAAATCTATCCTTACATGTGCAAGTATATGTTGAAGAGCTATGTATGTGAGCAGCTGTTATTAAAAAATAGAGAGAACGAAAAGGAAAAAAAGAAGAAGAAGAAAAATGAGATATATATATTATATATATAAATAAATGTCTCCTGAGTCTTGCAAAAGCATTTATTCTATTTTTCGGTGCTGTGTATTCAAGAATTTCATTTCACTTCATTATTTCATTCCATTAATTATAGAACCCATCATCTATCTAACCTTTAAGCCCTCTTGATTCACATTATATTGATCTTGTGGTAGAGAGGTAGAATAATTACAAGCCTATGGTAGAGACTCGAATAAGCAGACCACGAGGGAAAATTGTCCTTGCTTGGTGAGCTAAGAGAGACACTTCTACCTTTGGAGAGGAAGTCTTCTTTATTCGGTCTCTTGAATTGAAGTTTCTATTTGAAGCTTATAAGATTCCCTACAGGGAACAAAATACTTATTAGCTCAAAATATTGCCCAATTAATATAGTTTATTACATGAAAAATCACTGTTCATATGGTCATTTTTCATTTTTCCAGTTTTTTCTTCAAACTTTGAAAAATCATAAATCTTTGCACAAATATCCAAATCCAGTGATCTTGGACTCATTTTAAATCTTACTATATGAAGTATCTGTCTGGAAAATTTAAGCTCATTTGGCTATCGTTTACTAATTTTCACGCCAGCTCAAATTTAGGGGTTTAATAAGCCTTTTAACCACTTTTCTTGAAAACTTACCAATTCAATTTTTCCATGATTAGGCATGCATTCACATGTTTTAAGGCATGCATCCACTTATCATTAACTATTCATCATGTATGGTTTAAGTTTACATGATTACATTAATACTTTAACATGAAACTCCAATCATAATACATAACTTCCATACATAAGAGCATAACATCATGCCATCTTCAATCACTAGTCACTTTTCTTTTACCCTTACTTGAGCTTCCACCTAAAATGATTAGTTGGGGGAGAATGAGATTTTGGGAAGTCTCAATAGCAAAACTAACTAACAAACTTGTGAATGTGCATATCATGCTTTCAAAATGTGCGTATGATCAAAATACATGTGACATATTCAAACTACATATTATCATGCATATCGCCATAGAAATAAAAGTCACATATCATACACATAACTTCAAGCTCATTCACCACAAAATCATGCACCATTCACAAATGAGTTCATAAAAGTATTTAGGTAAAGTTAGTAGTCTTGCTACCTTGTCCTTTTATTTTTCCCTACACTTTGAAGCTTTCCTGTCCAACTTCCCCAATGAGCTCTTTGGTATCTTAACTTCCTAAACATCATATAATAACATACTCATCATTTTCAAACCATCATCAAAACCAAAGAACCATAAAAACGCAATATAACCCTCTCTTCCCTTTTTAAGAACCCTAAAACTTTAAAAATTGTTCTTATGATTTCCAATACTTCCAAAATCCCTTTCTCACTTATACCCTACACAATTTTTCCTTCTAAACTCAATGGAAGTATCAAATCCATCAAAATCTAGATCCTTTCTACTGTTCTACAGTAGGAAGAAAATACTCTATAAATTGGAAAAATGTGATTTTTCAACTTCTAGCTTCACATACATGCATAGTCTCCATCCTAAAATATTTTCCCATAATTGAGCCTCTTAAAATCATTCATCTTCCTTCATGAATAGTGCCAAACATGGCTGCATGAACAGTAACTTCATGCTCAAATTTCATACACAACTCAAACAATCACAAAACATACACCAATCTACTCCTTATGATACAAGGAGTGTTTTGCAACCAATTATTTCCTCTAAATCCCTCTCTTTCTCACTTTTGCAATCAAGAAACCTAACTTTCAATATTGAAAAAGAGAGGTTTAATCAAGAAACTAATCCATTAGAAAGGCAAAGGAGGTTGTAAGGATCAAGAAGAGGTATAAAATTGCTTGGAAGAAGCTTTTAACTTGGATTTTTATGTGCTTTTGCTCTCTTGTTCCAGCTATGGAGGATGCCATTCTCACCTTTTTTCAGCCTTTTTCATGCAAAAATGGCTGGAGAAGAGAGTGAAAAATCTGACTTAATTCATATGTTAAATGGTTCGAAGGCTAGGATTGAATCTTGCAAAAGTTGGTAGATGTAATGGCCACAATTTCACCACCTTACCACCAGATTTTTATGCCCAAAATCTGATCACATGGGCTATAATAATGAGATGGAACTAAAGGTTAAAAATCTAGTTACACTAACCAAACCGATTGCCATTTGGTTACTACATCTGATTACAACCTTTACAGGTAAACGTAATATTATTCATGTAACTTTTTCTCTGCTTTTCTAGAGATGTTTTATTCCTCTTTTAATCTCCTTATTTTACTCACTCATATGGCAAAATATTTATCCCAGAAATACCCCTGCAAAATGTTCAAATTCAACAGGGTTACTCTACCCTGTTAAAACCCCTGAAAAACGTGCTATTGACTGCCAATTTAGTTTTAGGGCACTAAAAATTTCTATAATTTTTACAGACACTTTAGCACTTTTCCTTTCCTCAATTTGCCTTCCAGATTGTCTGAAATTAATTTCTGAAGAAAATTATATTTCTAGGCTTTCAGGTCTTTTTCCCTCCGATTTGGGAATTCGCCTTTATTGTATACTGGGCAATAATTTTATAAAATACTATAAAATTCACTTTATTTTCTATATTATGAACTCAACTGATTGAGGTCTCCTGACACCTCAAACAATTATTTTTGGCTTTCTACCCTTCAAAATTCTATAAATAGAAATATAGGTTGAAACTCAAAGATTCAGGACCCACGATGTTGTTCAGTGAGTTCTACTCTATCAATTGGGCATTTGTGGATCTTTCTAATATTTTGGTCAACCTTTGACTTTTTGACTTTAACTTTGTCAAATGACAAAATACCCTTACCTTTCCTCTTAATTACCAAAATACCCTTACTTTTACTAATCTTTCAAAATACCAAGATTGCCCTTGATCTTCTTGCCCTTAATCTTTTTTAATGACATTTGGATCCTTACCAGGGGACACCCATCCTTCCATTACTCCAGGGCAAGCACGCTTAACTGTGGAGTTCTTAAATAAAATGAAACCATTAGGGTCGGGTTAACTTTTATCTTTTCGGCCATTGGCATCCTTTTTTTCTTTACTTTCTATCTGTGAGCTTATTTCACCTCATAATTACCAGTTTAGCACTTATTTCAGTTAACAGCAAAAGGATGGATATATCACCCATGTAGTTCAGAAATGGATTTCTCCATGTTGTTCATGTTGTAATTCATGACAAATTGATCATAGCTGTTAGGGAGTGATCTTAAGATCAAATCTATAGTTAACTCCTGACTTATGTGAAATCCAAGTCTCTCAAGGTGATCAATGTAACCTTTCATTTTTAACACATGAGAGCTAACTGATGTACCCTTAGCCATCTTGCAGGAATACAAGGCCTTATTGGTCTCATACCCCTTCTGCTTTGCCTGTTGCTAGAACATTTCCTTGAGATGTATAATCATTTCATAAGCCTCCATATGTTCCAGATCTCTGGAACCATGGTGGCAAGCATGAGGCATCTTACATCCACAGAGTCATCCTTATGCTTCGAGTAAGCATCTCTCTGAGCTCTAGGAGCATTGACTGCAAGCTCATTAGGTTTGGATCGATCAAGGACATAAGCCTTTCTTTCATGCTTGAGAACAATTCTCAAGTTCTTAAACCAGTCAAGAAGTTTGTCCCCATTGAGTTTGTCCTTCTCAAGGACCAATCACAATGATAGCGCGGTAGTATTACTAGTCGATATGATTCTACAATTTCAAAATATGCAAAGCATATAAATAATATAGCACTGAATTAATAACCCACAAAATAATTAGTGGGCTAAGTCCCATATTTCACATAAATTTAACTCTGCTTCGGCAACAAACTAAATTCAAGTTATTTAGGTAGGTAACCCTTTACCAATTACATCATATGTAACTCTTAGGTTTTTATGGGGTTCGATCATCATATGACCTGACATGTTTAATCCCATCTAATGCCTTGAGATCAAAAACTATTTTGATAATCTCAATTAATTCAAAACAATAATAAATTGTGTGAATAGCACCATTACTCATAATTGCCTTTCTAAGATAACTCAAATACATCCACTTTAGCAGAACTCAAATTCATTAATTGATGGTATTAGGACTTAAGATTCATTTGGAGGGTTTAACAAGTTAATCTTGTGAATATAATACAGCTTGTTATTGTATCCCATACAATAGCGCATTCAGTGATTGTAAACCAGCATGCATGATCTAATCAAAAGCATATAATAAACGTGAGACAACATGGCTTGCCTAACCTAAATCCTCCCAAGCCAATGAGAGGAATTCTAGAGAAAGATAAAAGATTACATTAGGAGAAACTCGTTTGAACATATGAGGGGAGTGAGACGAGAAAAGAGTGTATATCAAGAATCATTAGAGGAAGGCATGACACGCAAGCCATATTTAAATTTTACAACCTAAAACAGTTTGTTATTGTATCTCATACAATAAGCAATAATTTATACAATACAAATAATTCTTATTGCATTCAGATTATATCGTGTTATTCATACGGGGTTAAGGGGCAGTGCCTTTGCGGTGGTCTCGGTCACGATTCTCATCATATGCAAACCCGCAACCAAGACTATATGAACACATAAACATATTCATATGAAAATACATCATGCATCTGAACTCGTAATCAACACATCATATGTAGATTTGAAAATGCATATATCATGTATCATATATAAATTTGAAAACATATATATCATGTATCATGTACAGATTTGAAAATGCATATATCATATATCATATACATATTTGAAAACGCATATATCATATATCCTAGATTATCATGCTTTTCAAGAATCAAAGAACCCATATATCATATATATCATGCTCTTAGTAAGATGTACACATGAATTCAAGAACTCATCAGTCAACATATATCATATATCATACCAATCATACGAACTCAATCTAAACGCACAATTGACACAGCTCTAATACCACTGTTGGATTATAATGTACATACCGTAATGGAATTTAAAATTTTCTAATCCCCTTATGGATCTATCAAAGGCATTTAGATCAAGGTGATAGAGCCATACCTTTTGTATTTTGAATTTGAAGCATCTCTCACATTTGGATCTCTTCAGATTCCACGACCTTCCATGTTCTTGATTCCTATCACAAGGAGCCAAAGTTCTTGATCGTCTCCCTCTACCGGTATCCATGTGAACAGTTCCCAACAATCGCAGTGTGCTAGGGGTTTCAATGTCTCACAATCATATTCGAATTGGAATACATCTCTTGCTCATGAGTCCTAATATTTATAGAACTCCTGGAGAGCTTCTAGAATCCGTTATTAATCTTTAAAATTCAAATGCAAATCCCAAAATGATATCCAAGATCAATCTTCATTAATCTTGAAATTCGAACTTCAAAAAGATATCCAAGATCAATCATTATTAATCTTGAAATTCGAAATTCAAAAAGATATCCAAGATCAATCATTATTAATCTTGAAATTCAAAATGTGAAATTCAGATTTTGCAATTCTAATTTGGATTAATCTTATTCAATCAAATCATATCCGTATAATTAATCCAAAACGTGAGCCAACGAATTTAATTTATTTTTATAACTTAAATCTGAATATTAATGTTAGTTATTTACTTGTGACACCTCTTATTTTCCCCCATATTCTCATATTAGATCACTTTTTAACCATTTTAGGGCCTTGGATAATTTCAAGTTGGCCTTTTTAGTGAACCTGAAAATTTCAAAAAAAAAATTACTGTTCACTGGCTCATTTTCCAGATTTCTGGCCCAACTTTGAAAAATCATAATTAATTCTAAAAAAATTGAAACTTAGTGGTTCCAATTTCTAAATTTAGCTTATTAAGTGATCTATAGGAAACAAAATACTCATTGGTCCAAAACCTTGCCTATTTGAATCAGTTTATTTCGAAAATGTGCATTGTTCCAATGGTCACTTCCATTTTTTCCATATTTTTCCCTTAAATTTGGAAAATCATATCTCTTAAAGTATATATACAAATTTCACAAAATTTACATCAATTTAAATCTCAGATGTGTAGTATTTAATTGAAAAGTTTCAGCTCAAACAGAGTTCGATTGCTATTTTTCATTGCCACATGAATCTGGTCAGTTTTTCAGGGCCTTTGGAACCCTGTAGCTTTGAAAACCAACTTTTCTTAAAATTCACCAAAACCTCTTTTTGGTTCATTAACCCATCTCTTTTATGCATGATTATTTCCTTACCATTCCTTGTTACTTTTAACCCATTTTCATGCATGTTTCATCACTTATTCATATGCTACTTCATGTAGAGATTTAGGGGTTACAAATTACAATAACTTCAAATAGAGTTTATCAACTTATATACTTATACAAAAATAATGCAAGCAAGAGCAACATCTTCATTCATCAATAACCTTTTCTTTACCCTTACTTGAGCTTCCACCTACATGGTTAGTTGGTGGGGAATGAGATTTGGGAATCCCAATAGCAAAACTAACTAAACAAAAACATTGTGAATGAGCATATTTCAACTTTAAAACAAATGTATGATCATATAACATGTGACATGTTCAAACTACATTTTATATATGTATATGGCCATAGCAATCAAGGTCACATTTCATACACATATCATTCACTTGATTCATCACAAAGATCATGCACCATTCACAACAAAGTTTCATAAAACATAAGGGCTCAAGATCTTTCTACCTCAAGATCTTAGCTTTTCCTTTTTCACTTTAGGGATCTCTTGAATAACCTTCCAAATGTGCTCTTGAAGGTCTCAACTTCCTAAACACCATATAATAGTAGGCTCATAAATTTCAAGCCATTAACAAGGCAAGAAACATCATTAAAACGCAATATCACACATATTGCTCTTTCAAGACCCTTAAAGCTTTGTAACTTGAGTTTATGGTCTTTAATGCTTCTAAAATCCCTTTCCTATTTTTACCCTATACAAAAATTCATTTTGAAGCCATTGGAAGCATTAGAATCATCAAAATCCCACTCCTTCTTTTTCTCACAAATTTTTGAAAAAGCAGAAAAAAAGAAGGGTTTTGGATTTTTCAACTTTTGCATATGAATGCTTGTGTGTTCTTGCTTTCGAATCATTATTCAAGCATCAAAATACCCAAATACATTTTCCCTCTCAAGATTTCAAATGGACAGCACCTCCCCATATACTTAGGGTTTCCAAAATCCCACTAACAACACCCAACAACAACCAAAACAACAACAACTTTCATTAAACTACTCTTGACAACTTAAAGAGAAGCCTGCAACCTTTAATACCTCTTAAAACCTTTCATTTTCCACTTTCACCTTTTGAAACCCTAGCCTCTCATCTTCAAAAAGAGAGACTCATTCAAAGAATCAAACCATTAGGAAGGTGAAAGAGGTTGCAAGTCTCAAGAAAGATGTTGATTTGGGTGCTTGGAATTTTACCTTAAGTGTGAGCTCTTCTTCGTTCTCTTCTTGCTTGAAGATGGCATCTTTGGGAGCTTGGGAGGGAAAGAGAAATCTGACCATGAAGAGAGAGGACAGTGGACGGATTTGAGGAAGAGAGAGGGAGTTTCCAATTTAAAATTACCTCTTGAAAATTGTGTGGAGGAGAATGAAACTTGGGGACCAAGTTGGAATATACTTGGTTGCGGTTGTGCCACTTGTCCTCTCTTGATTGCTTTGTGAAAAGTGACTTTTGGCTTTCCTAAAAAGCTGGGTCGGGCTGACTGGCTCTTTGCCTATCCAGTTACTTGATCTGGTGGCACGCATTTCCGTAAAGTAACTTTTATCTGGGTAACTACCTTTTTAATTTCGGAAGACTTTCTCTCTCATGTAGCGCCATTCCCTAGGCATCCTTGCCTAGGTGGCATCATGTCTTAGCACAAAGCATCCCCGAGTTTTCCTCATAACTCCTCAGGATTCCTCGATTTTTGTGAAACACTATAAAATGTGCTTCCGGCTAAACTTTTCTCAGTTCAGGTCTCTGATGTTTGAGGACTCCTGCTACCTCAAATAATTACTTCTTGGTCTTTCAAACCTCCAAAATCCCTTAATTTACGGAAATGCCATTACTCTTTATACTTTGCCCATAATTACAAAAATGCCACTACTTTTCTTACTTCTCTCATAATTACCAAAATGCCATCACTTTTTCTAGTCTTTCTTAATTCCAACCTTACCCTTAGTTGACTTTGACATTTTGGTCAACTGCGACCTTTCGGTCAGCTTTGACTTTCTAGTCAACTTTGACTTTTTAGTTGACTTTTGACCAAATTACTAAAATATCCTTATTATTTGATGACATTTTGTGCCCTGGCCCTTTCTAATCAAAATGACCATTTTTACCCTTATCATTTGTGCCAAATAACCATTTTGCCCTTTGGTCATTTTTACTTAGAATTCTCAAGGTTAGGGACTTAGTCGATTTTGACCTTTCTTGTTTATAGGCATTTTCCTTTCTATTTTTCTTATCTATGGGCCTCAAATCATTTCGTAATTTATCGATTTGGCCTTTATTTTTGTTCACGAAATTTAGGATATTACAACTAACAAATAATATTATTGTCATTTCGAATTTATATATATTATAATTCGAATAAACCCTAGAATTAAAGCTCATATTGAGTTATTCTTACGTGTGACCCTGTAGGCCCATATGAAGTTGGTAGTTGGCTAAACTCAACATTAGCCCACAAGTCGCAAGCAGTCTCTAGCAAGACATTACGACTTCCCAAATCATATGGGGTTCGTTAACATGACTTAACCTTTTATGCAATCACATCACGTACCTTTTTTTATAGGATATCTCAGTCAAGGATGAGGCATGGATGACGTCATCCTCCTATTCCTAACCATTACTTTCTTGATCTTTGAGTAGTCTAGTCAAAGAAATGAAAACACTTTTTCGTTACAGTATGTTTATACATTTCTCAGACTCACACATTAAGGGGTATAGTAATATCTCTCAACTAATGCGAGGGACAAATCCCATCTTGATCACTCACATTGCTCCATATGAAAGATCCCTAACCCGATTATAGCCTTTATCATCACCCAGTTAAAGTTGACTTTTAACTAAGTCAAAACTTAGCGACTCTCACGTAGGAATCAATGATGATCTCAGGTCAAAGGGCATTGTATGAGGTAAGCTAATGACTTAATCCATGCAATTTTCTCATAGTTGTTGATACCTTGTTTTGATGATAACAAAATGAAATGATTTATGTGTTAAGAGATTGCAAAATTTTTTGAATCTTGAGTTTCAAAGTTTTAATTCAGTGCTTCATAAGTGTGCTTGAGCATTGATTCACAGCATTAGTTTTAAAACTGAGTTTTGTACACCACTTTCGGTGAATACTTCAAGTATTGACATAAAGTATTGTCAATACCCGAGCACTGGTTACCAATGCTCGAGCATCGAGCTCTGAAAAAAGAAGTTATGAATAGTGCTGCCAACAAATACTTCAAGCATTGGCATGAAGCATTGACAATGCTTGAGCACTTGTTCACAGTGCTCAAGCATCAGGCTAAGTCAAGGCACTCAGATAGTACTGCAATGGAATGCTCCAAGCGTTGGCTGAAAGTACAGCCAATGCTCGAGCATTGAAGACCCAATGCTCGAGTATTAAGGATTTTGAAAATACTCTCAGACAACACTTCAAGCATTGGCTGAAAGTATAGCCAATGCTCGAGCACTAGAAACCAATGCTCAAGTATTGAGGGTTTCTGACAATACTTTCAAATAGTACTTCAAGGAGGAGCTTCCAACAGAGCCAATGCTCGAGTACAGTTTTTCATTACTCGAGTATTGAGGTCTTTCACAACATGCTGGAAGAAAACACTGCAAGCATTAAGTGAAAGCATTGGGAGTGCTCGAGCACTAGCATCTAATGTTCGAGCATCGAGCCAAATTTTTACTGTTCATCAACACTACTTGAAGATGCTCCAGCAAACACTGACATCACTCTTTATGCTCGAGCACCAAGATTTATTACTTGAGTATTGAGACTTTTCAAAACCTATATTTTTCAATACTTGCACAAAATGCTCGAGCAATCTTAGGAAGCATTATTAGTACTCAAGCATTATGATTTCTTACTTGAGTATTTGATTCTTTTTCAAACACTTTCATACAATACTCGAGCAGTGTGTCAAAGTATTAGAATTTTCTTTGAAAATTATTAAGCAATACTCGAGCATTAACTAAGTTGTGCTATGGCACTACTTTTCTGACAGCTTTTATTACTGACACGTTGTATCTACTTCACTCACATACTTTCCTTATTCGTGTAATGACATTTTGAATATTGCCTGTGCTCATAAATGCAGAAACTTAAAACAATAAATGAAGAAAGAGCACAGGCATGGTATGAGGCTCGGAGACTTCAACGTTCTTCTGCAACATTGCCGTTGTAAGACTCAGCAGCATTAAATGCCATTAATGAAGAAATCAAATGGTTGATGATGAGAGTAACGGCTATTCAATGGAGTTTAACGAATATTCAAGAAATTCCCAACTATAAAAGGAGATGCATTCAATACAGAGAACAACAACGAATTCTGAGCATTCAACGCTGTTTATTTCACTCTTTATATTTCTTCAATATTTCCTTCTATGCTTCAATACTAGCCATCTACTCTTTTGAGAGAGAATCCTTTGGCAAAAACACTTTGTAAATCTATGAGAAACTCAAGGACTGGACCTTGAGTCTATTGGGCTGAAAGAGAGTTAGAAAACAGAGAGAGTGTCACTCTGTTTTAGTGAAAAGAGAAAGGGGGACTAGACTCCCAAACTGTATAGGCTTGTAAATCCTCATTTCTTTATTAATAGTGGATTTGGAAATCTTAGGGGTGCTATGAGGATTGGACATAGGTCAAGGAGACTGAATCAGGATAAATCTCTATGTTCATCATTTCTCTTCACTCTCGGTGACTTTGTTTTAATTTTGTGATTTTAAAGTGTTAAATTTTTACCCGACCAATTCACCCCCTCTTGGTCAAGTCCTATTCTAATAATAGTAGGTCGGTCCAACACCTTGTACTCTTACAAGTGGCTATGACTTTGACTCGTATCTCCATACCTTATCAAAGTTATACTGCTCTTACTTTATCTAAGCTCCCGCATAGATAACCAATCAGTGACATTTAAGATAATATTCATAATTCATCTATGGATACAATTATCATAAGAAACTTGCAAAACATATGATAATTAAATGGATAAAATAAATTAAAATAAATAATGTGTGAAGTGCAATGATTGGCCCCTAGGGCACAATTTCCAACACAAGCAACACCCAAGGAATCACATGCTGAAAATGTGAAGAGGATCTTCAGATATCTAGCTGGCACCATTGATCTTGGAATTTGGTATCCAAAAAGGGCAAACGGGCAATTGATTGCTTATTCAGATTCAGAGCACGCCAGGTATAAAACAGATAGAAAAAGCACAAGTGGTCAATGCCAATTCTTTGGAGAAGCTTTGGTGTCTTGGTTCAGTAAGAAGTAATTAACAGTATCATTATCCTCAACTGAAGATGATACACCGCTGTTGCTAGTTGTTGTGCACAGATACTTTGGATGAAGCAACAGCTTCAAGATTTAGGAGTTGTATTCAATGAAATTCCTATGCATTGTGACAACACCAGTACCATTAAGCTTGCTAAAAATCATGTGCATCACTCCCAGACTAAGCACATTGATATTAGACATCAATTCATCTAGGATCATGTGTAGAGGAAAGATGTCAGGGTTGAATTCATTCCAACTCATCTTCAAGTAGCTGATATTTTCACGAAACCCTTGGCCAGAGAACAATTCTTAAATATCAGAATAGAATTGGGAATGGTGAATCCCAATAAATTATAAGTAATGTTGATTAATTATTGTTTTGATAACTAACGTATGCTAACTTAAGCTTCAGATTGTTTTATCAAAGTTTTGCATGTGCTTGAATATGCACTTTAACATTACCAATCAAAATTCTCAAGTAATATAATCAAGTTTTGGAAATTAGATGCAGTAATCGAGCACAAATGAGAATATGCTCGAATACTGGTGCAAAATAAACCAATTGGAGCAGTACTGGAAGCAAACTCTCAAGCAGTGTGTGGAGCACTGGTAATGCTCGAGCATTCTATCTCAATGCTCGAGCAGGGTAAGCATTTCTAGGCCTAGAGACCACGATGCTCGAGCATTAATAAACAATGTAAATTCGATTTTCTACTAAACTTCAAAAACTCATAATTTAGTCCCAGCGAACTCTTCAGAATAGCGAAATTCCTCTTAGACCACTTTCGTCATGGCCAACTTGAAATTTTGCTGCGGCCAACTTCCATCGATAGATTTTCTACTAAACTTCAAAAACTCATAAATTTTCGTAAACAACTCAAATTCAGCAAACTATAACTCTATGGAAAGTTTAGAAGGAGATATACTTGTTTACAAAATTTCAAGACATTTGGACTTCATTTACTCAAAATTTCCTATGTTGTCCCATAAAGGGTCTTTGATTCCTTATTTTCATCCCTTTGTATGCTTAATTCACTTCCTTTATATATTTTACTTCCAAATATAACAATCAATACAAAATACCCATAAATGAATTAGTATAGGAGTTTAATTTACATTCCTCCAAGAGTTTATAGATGTGCACACATATAAATCAACTAATAAAATAGCACATCATTTGCACGCTTTCTTTTAGCTTGGAAGCCTCTCACCTTTCACCTTTGCACCACCTTGCCCTTGTTTCTTGAACTTGTGCCTATGGTTTGTTATTGGAAAGGGTGAGATTTCAATGAAATCTCAGTAGCAAACAAATCTAACAAGACATTAACGTGCATTATTGTTTAAATAAAAACAAATATGCCATGTAACACAAATAATAAACCTTATTTCAACCACATTTTCACAAAGCCAAGGCAATCACTGCATCACTACCGCCATGCATTCACACAGGCAAGGTTTTACAATTGAAGACATATCAAACATGGAAATTAACAAGTATATAAATCAAGGTAAAGTTGATGTCAAAGATAGGAATGTTGCTATCTTAGAGCTTTAACTTTCCAATGGCACTTAAAGTGGCTTCCTCTTGAACTTGGTACTTCCTTCTTGGCACTTTAGTACACCTACACATGCCATAGTATATTTAGCATCAATATCAAGTAATTTCTCAAGCACTATGATCTTAACAATTTATAAAACTCTCTTTTCAATCACATAAGATTCTTGGCTTCTAACTTTACCAAATGTGATTTTAATGCTTCCAAAATTGTGGGTTCAATTTACCCTACACAATTTTGCATTCCAAACACAATGGATGTAACACTCCTTAATATTGCCTTTAGTTTCATTTTATATCCATTTGGAAGCACCTTTAGACCTTTAGTAACTTAGAGTAATCAAAGTGTGGAAGATAAATTTTCAAGTTTAAGGTTACTATTCACGTCACTATTCACAAATTTTTGGGCCAATTTTGAAAATTCATAACTAATTCTAGAAAAATCAAAATTGAGTGGTCCCAATTTCTATTTGATGCTTAAAAGTTCCTCTACATGGGAAAAATACTCATTGGGTTACTAACTTGCCCAATTGAAACAGTTTATTTCCCAAAGATGTACTGTTCATTTGGTAGCTTTTCATTTTTCCCAGGTTTTTCTGTGATTTTCTTCCAACTTTGGAACATCATAACTTTTCGTACAAAACTCCAAATTCATTGTTCTTTAGCTCATTTTGAAGCTTATAACATGTTTGGAGTTCATTTGCCTAGTTTCACATCAACACAAAGTTGCTGACTTAGTAAGCTTATTAACTTGCTTTCAAGAAAAATGACCACTTGAATTCCTTCCTTTAAAATGCTCATTTCTAAACCTCATTTGATCATGATTAATCAATCATTTAGGAATACTTAAAGCATTCTTTCACTATTCCTTTTCTATCATACATGTAGGAGTTTAGTTTACATAATTACAAAATCCTCCACATAATCTTCAAACATAATACATAATATTCACAAGCAAGATCATCATAATATGCCATCTTCAATCACCCTAAATCTTGCTCTTAGCCTTGCTTGTGCTTGTACCTAAAATGGTTAGTTGGGGAGGGTGAGATTTCAAAGAAATCCCAGTAGCAAACACTAATAATACATCTACGAGCATGATTATTAAATCAAAACAAGTATGCCATGTAACAAGAACAATCAATCATGTATTCATCAAGCTAAGGCAATCATTTCATAACAATCATCACGCTTTCACTCAATCAAGGTTTCAACAACAAACATGGCATTTAACACATATATATAATCAATGCAAAGTAGATGCCAAAGTTAGGAGTGTTGCTACCTTGTGTCTTTACTTTTCCCTTGAGGAGGAGCCTATTGCTGACATGGATTCTGAGGGCGACTCAGAGATGGAGGGATATGATTGTTTTTCTTTTTTATTTGTGTATACAGTTGTAAAGGATGGATTTTTTTAACTTTGTTTTGCAGCTGTATGTATATATATGCTTTCTTTCTTGTTCTTCGAATTCTGTTGCATTCTTGCATGATTTTCCAGTATTGCTTGCAAATTCTGCACTTTCTCTATTGTTAAATCTTTCCTTTCAATCATTGAGGATAACGCTTGATTTAAGTATGGGGGAGATTTAGGATTTAGGGTTTTCCAAGCCTTACCTTGAATTTTATAATGCAACTAGAATTTTTGAAGGTTAAATGTTGGGCAATTTTGCTTAAAACTTTGGAAATTTTCAGGTTCCTAAAAATTTTTCGAGAAAATTTTTGATTTACAAGAAGTTTTGAACTGCATTTTTGCTCTCGAACCACTTTCACCGTGACAAAATTGTTTGTTCGCCACTGCGTAAGTCATTCAAAATAAGCAATTCACCTCTTGGGTGTGTTTCATCGCGACCATCTTATGGTTGCACCGCGGCGAAACAACTTGAACACAGAACCACCCTCTGGTGTGGTTCACAGCGACCAACTTGGTTGTTAGTAGCGGCAAAACTTTCAGTACACATAAATTTTTTTTTTAAAAAAAGAGGTTTTTGAATTCAAAATAAAAAGTTCCTTTTACCTTTATGCCTTAAATACTCCTGAGCATCAGACAACTTGATTTTCATAGATAATGCATTAGGAAACTGATACATGACTGATCCGACTAAGCCATAAAATGTAAACTTAGGTCGTTGGTTAGCCTTGAAAATGGATTAGGAATATTGTGATTTCCAAGGATTGTATAGTGACAACCCCAGGATCGTTCTCTCCGGAAGCGACTTGTGCACCAAAAATTCTTAGCTTGCGATAATTCTTGTGATGCAAATGCAACCAGTTTTCAAATCAAACTATTACAACTACCGAAACTAATTACAAAATAAACTTCTTTTTGGTATTTTTTTGAATGATTGGTGAAGTAAGGAAAAGATAGGAGTATGAAAAGTATATGTGATTATGGTTTCCTCTTGAAAATGAAATGTGCCATCATAGTTCGTAAAGGACTAGGGAAAGCATTGACTTTCGTAATTAAAAACCCCCAACAACTCGCTGGGTCAGAAATCTCATGAATTGAACTCCAATCCCTGAAATCCTTTAAGAACACTTAGTATGTGTATGAAAATCGTAAAGTGACAAAATAACTCCATACATTGTTGATTCTAAAACCAAGCACAACTAGGATGATAGAAGAGAACAACAAGAATTCATTGAATAATCAAAATGAACTCCATTCTACTTTGTTAATCATAAAACAATTCACTACAATTAATCCAAGTTTGGCTCAACTGAGACCAAGTATCTACACACAAATATAAAGTCCAACTCGAAATCCAAGTAATCTATAGTGTAAATATAGATTGAAAGTAAATACTCCCCTTTCGGCACTTCGAACTCCGATTCACTTCATCTTCAAGAGGATGGAGATTGCTCAGCTACTCATGTGTGATGGGAAAAAGCTCAGTAATGATGATGGAGGCATGATGAATGGATGGATGTTGATGAAAATGGGATATTAGGGTTGTGTGTGCGTGGAAGATAAAAAAAATGTGTGTCTCACTTCCCTCTTCCCTCTGCCTCTTTCTCAGCTCCCCTCCACGAAATTACCCTAAATGGAATGAATAAATCGCTCTGGATCGGATCTCTCAAGTTAGGTCAGGTTATTTTCCATCTAGAGTAAAATTCTGGTGCTGATGCGTGATATTCGCCGTGGCAAACCTCTCCCAAGAGTTCATGCCTGATGATAGAACTTTGACCATGATGAACATTGGATTGGCCGGGACGAACCTCTCCAGAGCTGCATCCTCTTGTCTTTTGTACAGAGTTCTTGAAATGAAATAGCAAATATTGGCAGTATAATTTTCTCATAATGGAATTTAGGCATAATAACATAATTATTCATGGCATATGTACCCAAAATCACACTAATCCAAATCAACAACTCCTAATCTCAAATAAAGCATAAAAGGGTCATGTATGGGCTAAAATTGACACTAAGACTCGGGAAATTCAAATAGAAAACTAATATTAATATGTCTCAATCAATGACTTTAAGGGATAACAGCTTTTGGTTAATTGTGTTTTCGAGTTATTAGCAAAGGAGCAGCGTTGATGCAATTTTAAGATGACTCTTTACGTTTTTAATTCTTGAGACTATCTAATTGAGACATTATCCTTGTCATAAGGATAATTGGGCCTAACTTCATTTGATTGGTGTGGGTCTGTCTTGATTTTTAATCTCTCTAGAACTTATCTTGATTCTTAATTAAAGCTGTATGATCCAATATTCTGTGGAAATGATAGAGGCCTTCATTTCAAAACCCCTTCATTTTGCCCAAACATAAACCCAACATAATTTAACTTTGCTACCCTTTTTGAGCCCATCATTCTTGGAAATCAGCATTGGAAATCTATATCTTTATATGCAAGCATATTTTGATTAATTAAAAAACAAAAAAAAATTATATAAAAATATATCTAAAAAAAGAAGAAAGGAAAAAAGGAAAAAAAAAGAGAGAGAAGAAAAGAAAGAAGAAGAAAAGAGAAAAATAAAGAGAAAAGTGTTGATAAGATCATATGCTTGAACATTATTTCTCTAAAGTCTTGCAAAGGCATTGACATGTTTAGTTTTCTTGGCAGATGTGTATTCAAGAATTTCTTTTCATCACTCCATTTCATTATCTTCAATCCCCATTATCCATCTTAAACCCCCAAAGCCCTCTTAATTCATATTATATAGATCTTGTGGTGGAGAGGTAGAATAATTACAAGTTTATGGTAGAGACTTAATTAAGCAAACCATAAGTGAAATTATCCTTGCTTAGTGAGAAGAGAGAGAAACACTTCTACCTTTTGAGAGGAAGTCTCTTTTATTCAGTCTTCTAAATTAAACTCTCTCAGAGATCAATTTACTATTGTCTTTGATCATGTGGATAGATTATGAATGCATTAATCATTTTGAAAGGCTTTGTCCAGGAGTATAAAGGTTTAAGTGTGGGGGAATTTGATTGAGCTTTATTTATTCTATATTTTTGCTTGAATTTTTAGAGCATTTAACGGAATTCTTGCATTTCATGACCCTTATTGAGCTTAATTTGGGAGTTAGAGTTGTTGATTTTTGGTGCATTTTCCATGAATAATGATATATGTGCACTTAATTTCAATCATAAGCAAGTGATACTTCAAATGTTTGCTATTTCATTTTAGGAAACTTTAACAAATAATAGAAGGAAGTAGCTCTGGAACATTTCGCTGCGGCACAATTCATAATTCGCAGTGGCCAAAGATCAAGAAGGCGAGCAAGAACTCTTGGGAGAGGTTCACCGCGGTGAATATTGTTAGTGCAGGATTTGACCAAGAGGGGGTGAATTGGTCAATTTAAAAAAATTGAAAATCACAATATTAAAACAATTTCACCGAGCTGATGGATGAGCAGATGAACACGAGAAATTTATACTGGTTCGGTCCTTCTAACCTACATCCAGTCCTCAGAGCACCTCTGAGATTTCCAAATCCACTATCAACAGCAAACAAGGCCAATATGCCTTTTCAACGGAGATTCACACTCCCTCTCTCTATGTGTAATAAAACAGAGACTCATGCTCTCTCTTTTCTAACAAATTCACAGCCCAATGGATTCAAGGTCCCAACCTTGAATTTCTCTCAGATTTATAGAAGGTAATGCTCAAAGAAACTCTCTCAAAGAGTAGATAGCAACTACTGAGGCTTGGAAAGAATATTCAATGATTTACAGAGCATGAAGATGAAAGCTTTGAATGCATGTAAATATGTTCTGCCATTCTCCGTAATGAATGCTCGGTCTTTTATAGATGAGAAGTAATAAATTTGCCGTTAGAGACATTTAAGTGTCCGTTACTCCCATCAACTAACTTTTTCTCTTCGCCATTAATGCTGTAATAAAAGCTTCTGAGTAATGTGGGCGACGAAGGCTTGAATTATGCAATCTATCTGTGAGGACAGCTTTTTCTCTTTCTATGATTCTGGGCTTCTGCATTTATGAAGGCAGATGAAGTTCAAATGTTGTTAGTCACAATTAAGGAAAGATGCAGAGTAGGTAAAAAGCTGTCAAAGAGAGAAAATAGCCATTGAAAAACAATACTCGAGTGTTTATTCATAGTACTTGTGACACTACTTAATCTTTACCTTTAGCTTCATTAAATATCTATTTGGAAGCACCTTTAGGCCTTTAGTGACTTAGAGTAACCAAAGAGTGAAAAATAAAATTTTCAAGTTTAAGGTTACTATTCACGTCACTATTCACAGATTTTTGGGCCAACTTTGAAAATTCATAACTAATTGTAGAAAAATCAAAATTGAGTGCTTCCAGTTTATATTTGAAGCTTGTAAGTTCCTTTATAAGGAAAAAAATACTCATTGAGCCATTAGCTTTCCCAAATGACACAGTTTAATTCGTGAAAAAGTACTGTTCATTTGGTCATTTTTCTATTTCCCAGGTTTTTCAGTGATTTTCTTCAATATTTGGAACATCATAACTTTCTGTACAAAACTCCAAATCCACTGTTCTTTAGCTTGTTTTAAACCTTACAATGCCAACTATTTTTCTGAATAATGTTAGCTCAATTGGAGTTCATTTACCCTCTTTTGGAACAGGCCAAAGTTAGAGGTTTGACCAACTTCACTTTGATAAAAAAAGTCAAACTTCTCATTTTCAAACTTCATCTTTTTGAAACCCTAACTCCTAATTCTTTTTGAACCATATTTGATCATTCATTTAGGAGTTCTTAGCTATCATATAACATCCATACATGCATGGGCTCATTAGACATATTACATTACATACATACACTCCAAGGTTGTCCACATAATTACAACATAATCTCATGTGAATATCCATGCACAATTTCTTGCTTCATGCATCAAAACTTTCTCCTTA
>JANTPZ010130665.1:0-12517 GCA_025593235.1 Vachellia pachyceras
CAGGCTGCAGAATGAGGGAAATACTCCTCGTAACGTTTTGGAAGAGATTGTATGGCACAAGGATACAGAAGTCACACAAGTACAATCACTGGCTGATTTTCCTCTTTTAATTTACTTAAATATATTTTTCAAATATGTAAACTGTGAATTGTTTGATTTTCAGCTGAAAGAGAAAATGCCTCTCGGTGCACTGAAGAAAGCTCTTCAGAATGCTCCTGCTACCAGGGATTTCATTGGCTCCTTAAGGGCGGCCAATGAAGAAACTGGACTTCCAGGATTGATAGCTGAAGTGAAGAAAGCTTCGCCAAGCAGAGGTGTCTTGAGAGAGGACTTTGATCCGGCAAGCGTGTCTTCCTTTTAGCTCTGTTCTGTTTTTATTTATGATTATGATTTCTCATCGTTTTGAAAAAGATGTGTCAAGTTGTTATTGGTGCCAGTGTGAATTCATGTCAACTGGCTCACGCCATTACTTGTTTGTTTGTTATTTCCTCTTTCTTCCAGCATTGTAACTTGTTGGATCGATACTATTTAATTTTATATTTTCATTTGGCTTCCTGCAACCTATATGTTGCCGCATATGTACTTGATGTAAAGTGACGTTTGCATGAATAAGCCTTGCATAATTGCTCACTAAAAATAGCATTTACCTTTTTCTGTGCGTCTTGAACTTTTTTCATTCCTCCTCCCCTTTATTGATTTTTTTTCTCCTTATGCTGTCCAATGCCCATGAAAATTAATTCTTGCTGCCTCCATCAGAAAGCTCCTTGTTTCCTATTAGTTTAAATTATTAAGCCAAGGCTGTAGTTATTATGACTTTTCAGCTTCTGTTCACACAATTTGGACTGCTTCGTGATCCATGATTTTCTTTCTGCTGCACCTCTCCAACATTTCTTTTTTCTTTTGTGAAACGATTGAGCCTGTGTGGATTATATCTTTTTTCTTCATGTCTCAGTTGTTTCTCCTAAACTTTATCCATAAAACTCTTTGTAATTCATGGTTTCAAATAAATGGTTGCTTCAAAGTAAGGACCTAATCTTAATTTGTTGTTTCTGGAAGATTTCTCTTTTTCTCATTGAATGGATTATTTTATCCAGCAGTGTTTTCGTTACTTCTAAATACCCTAAGTTATGAGCAATAGTGACCACAGTCTTCTAGTGTGTTTGTTATTTTCTCTTTACTGTACATGACACTATATTGGAGGTTTTTTGTGATAGGTTGAAGTAGCTCGAGCTTATGAAAAAGGTGGAGCAGCATGTTTAAGTGTTTTGACAGATGAAAAGTATTTTAAGGTACACTATCTATCTTGTATTTTTTTTTTTGGGCTATGAATCTCCTTACAACTTGATTGTTTTGTTGCTAAGTGATATTCGGTGTTGATTAGCTGTGAATATTGCAGCTCAATGTTAGCTATCTCTAACATGCTTTTGATGTGATCTAAACAGGGGAGCTTTGAAAATCTTGACTTGATAAGGAAGGCTGGAGTGAAGGTTTGCTTGCTGAGTTGTTTTGCTCTTTGATATTGGTTTTATTTCATTTGGTGTATGTCTTGTGTCTTAATTGTCTAAAAATATGCAGTGCCCTCTGCTGTGCAAAGAATTCATAGTAGATGCATGGCAACTGTACTATGCTCGAATCAAAGGTGCAGATGCAGTTCTTCTTATTGCTGCTGTTTTGCCGGATCTTGATATTAGTTACATGATTAAGATATGCAAGATACTTGGACTGACTGCTCTTGTGGAGGTATAGGTGTTGCTTCTTTGTTTGTTCTGTTACTTATGTCGTGCTTTAATTCTATTTGCTATAATTAAGCAAATGTGTAGTAAAACTTCATCATTTAGATGCTCAAATCTGAAACCTTTTACTTACCACCTTACATGACTAATAAGCCCTATTTATGGATGAGCTCAATGCTATCTGAGACAGAGAGCTTTCCACTTCCCTCAGATGTTTTGCCCTTCATTTATACCGCAAAGAAATTACACACATGTTATCATGATGAAAATGATTTTAGTTCAATTTGCCAAATCCTTGAATGTGCATGGCATTTTTCTACTTTTGTAACTTCCAATTCAGAATTTTCGTGATCTGTTGTATCGTACATTCATTCTTTTTATTTTATGATAACCAGGAGAAAATATCCATTTATTTTGAATCTTTGTGCTGTTTGCCCATAGGTGCATGATGAGACTGAATTTGATCGTGTTCTTGGAATAGAGGGGATTCAACTTATTGGCATCAATAATCGTAATCTTGGTATGCCTTCTTTTTAGCTGTTAATAAAGCTGTTATGCTCTTTCTGTTGCTTATTTCTCTGAAGATAAAGATTTCTTTTTTCTTTTTTACTTTGACTGTCCCTTATTCATATGTAGAGGAACTCATACAACTAATAAAGTTATTGGAGAATCTCCATAATTACAATGAATGTCAAAATCTACCTGCCTATCCCCCCCTATAATATAATGTAATGTAAAAATAGATATGAAGTTGAGAAAAAATAGAAAATAACTAACTAGATCCTAACTAACATCGATCCAATAAAAAAATCCTAATGGAGATATTTATAGTCAATATCTCATTATTATTTGAGACTGAAAATAAGCTAAGAACTCCTTCTCTAAGCATGCGAACAAAGTGATCCACTATTATTTCATCATCTATCCCTTGATCCATGGAACTCTGTCAACCTCATTCATAGACTTATTGATGTTATTTATCTTTGAAAATTCCAATTCTTGTCTTATCTTGAATTTAAGTGCATGACTGAAATATTGTAGCTTTGTTATTTTTGGTTTGTAGGAACATTTGAGGTGGATATCAGTAACACAAAGAAGCTTCTTGAAGGAGAGCGAGGCAGAATAATCCGTGAGAGAGACATAATTGTGTGTCCTTAATATCTTTACTAACACTTCCTTGAAAGATCTGTGTTTTTTGTAGTGATTACCCTGCAAATGATGATCTTGTTCCATAAATTGTTTGTTTAGGTTGTCGGGGAATCTGGTCTGTTTACTCCTGATGACATAGCCTATGTACAAGAAGCTGGTTGCAAAGCTGTAAGTATTCCTGATCTACAAATTCAATGTTGTCGATGATTTGTTCTTCTACTTCGTATTAGGAGCATCCTCAGTCACAATCTTAAATCCTGTGTTTTATTTGGGTCAGCTTCAGCCATTTTGAATTATAATACAGCCGAAAATGCTTGGCCGAAACGGCTAGAACTTCAGAATTCGAGTGAAAGGGATTTAATTCCCCTTAGACAAGGTCAATGGTTTGAACTTTATTGATGAAAAACATCGTGTTAAAAGTGCTTTCCCAGTTGGGCTTGATAATGCTTAAACTGATTGTATCACTTGTAACTACCACCAATTCTATCAACTTGATGCCCTCTATTGTGCTGTAGAACACAGTTATTCAAATTCAGTGGAAATTGCATGCACCAATAACAGTAATATGATGCCAAACTACAATGTTGTTTCTTGCAGGTTTTGGTTGGAGAGTCTCTTGTAAAACAAAGTGATCCTGGGAAGGGAATCAGCAATCTTTTCGGAAAAGATATATCTATTCAAGTCTGAATTCAGCAATCTTCCTAGCATTTGAGGTTACTAATTTTGTCTGTACCAAAAATAAGTTATTGAGTTTACAAAACAAAACAAATAGGTTGGTGAGAATGCTTTTGGATCAGAGTATACGTATGAATGTTGATTTTCTATGTCAAGTCCTTGTGACAGTTAACCCAGGTTTGCCAACAATACCTTTGTTTCCTTGTAAAACCTTTCTGGCGGTTAGTTTAGACCGGGGAGGTCAATTTGAAATTTTTAATTAAACTGAAGAATTGCTTAAAAAAAAGTGAAAGCCAATGGTGAAGACAATTTTAAGGCCGAAGAGAATGGAATCCGATCTCACTATAAAGAATAAAAAGTTCCTTCTTGACAATGTAAACCTTCTAAGGGCCCTCTTTGGTATGTTTTATTGCTAAATCTGACAGGATGAGTAATGGATTCAGAACCCTGATTTAGGGGTGGAAATTATTTTTTTAAAAAATGACAATACGATTTTGAATTGGTCATATTCTTTGCATATTTTAAAAAGATTTTGGATTAAAATTTTGTGGGTTCAAAAAAAGTATGGCTTATTCTCAATATGTTTTGAAAATAATTTGAGTAAAAATTTAGTGTGTTCAAAATTAGTAAATGAGTTGGTTGGAACATAGTACTAATATATATGTAATTTTTTGGAAGTAAGAGGTGCGGCTAAATTCATTAGGTTACATGTGGGTCTGCCTATGAACATGATTGATAGGGTTTAAGTGCAGGCAAATATGTCAATTTCCAATCATGATAAAATTAGCTTTATCGGACATGGTTTGGGTACTCATAATCAAAATGTAGTTATTTGCCATTAATGTGTATTGATCTTTTAAACTACATTGTCAATCATGTATATTGATCTCAGCTTCATGGAAATCTTTTAATATATATAATCGATGGGAACACGGTGATGAAACAATTATCAATTTCAAAAATAAATATATTAAAATATTATATTTAATATCAAAATAATGTTTCAGACTAGAGGTAGTATAATCTATTTCCACACAGCAATATACATATATTTTAAAGATGGAACGAGTGAAGAAGGTAAAATCAGAAATCTTTCTCATGTCTGAAGTTTAACGAAAGGTGGGGAAAATGGCGCCTGAACTATTAAAGCTGCGTAGAGGAGAGATACAAAAGAGCGGTCAGGATTAAAATGCAACGAACGGCGAAGATTCTTCCATTGATTATTGATGCGGTGCGTTTCATGATTTGCATAATCCCGCTTTCCCCTTCCCCGTACTTGCCCTCGCCCGCCGTTTCTTCCTTGTCCCTTGTCGCCGCCATCATCGCCACTGTGCCGGTGAGACCACTACTCATCGCTATTTTTTCTTCGCTTCCTGAAGTCTTCATCTGTGCCCTAGTCCTGCATCTATGAGGTAGGAGTACAAGTATAATGCCGTTGTGGGCTCTTGGAATAATAATATTATTGATGATTCATTCATGCTTCAGTTTTAAAATGGGATGCAAGAATGTTCTTGAGATTTGTTGGTTCTACCAAGTCTCTAGCACCATTAAGCACTGGGAACGGTTCCAGTTTCAGGGGAGGCTAGAGAGAGGAACCGGAAAAGCTAGAGAGATTCAGTTTCAGAGAGATCTTGCTAGTAAGCAAAGTCAATGAAACGATCGTACGTCTTATTCGTTTGATTCTCCACGCACTTCTTTACTGGATCCGAAATGAAAGCACTCCTAGCTCTCTCTAAGTCATGGTTTCGCACCAAGAGACCCACTAGCATCTTCTTCTTCCATACTAAATCTACTTCTTACCAATCTGAAACCCTTCTAATTTCTCTTATTCATGCCTCAAGAACTAGCCGGCAACTCCGAGAAATTCATGCTCAGATACTCAGTTCCAACCTCTTCTCGAGCAGTCGAGTTACGACCCAGTTCATATCTTCCTGTTCTCTCCTCAAATCCATTAATTATGCATTTGCGATCTTTGAGCAGTATCAGGATAAAAACTTGTTTGTTTGCAATGCTTTGATTCGTGGGCTTTGTGAAAATGACGAGTTTGAAGGTGCAATTTCGTTCTTTGGTTTCATGATGAGGTTGAATATTAGCCCAGACCGGCTAACGTTTCCATTCATGCTAAAGTCAGCCGCGGCTTTGCTCGTGGGCGAGCTAGGTGAATGTCTTCATGGTGCGGTTTTGAAATTTGGCCTGGAATTTGATTCATTTGTTCGAGTTTCATTGGTGGATATGTACGTTAAGGTAGAGAAGTTGGGTTCTGTATTACAACTGTTTGACGAAACGCCGCAGGCTATGAAGCGTGGGAGCATATTGTTGTGGAATGTTTCCATTAATGGATGTTGCAAAATGGGAGTTTTTGAAAAGGCTAGAGAACTTTTTGAAGCCATGCCTGAAAAAAATGTTGGGTCTTGGAATACTTTAATAAATGGCTTTGCAAGAAATAGTGATATGAATGCCGCAAGAGAGCTATTTATTCAAATGAAGGAGAAGAATGTGGTCTCTTGGACCACAATGATAAAAGGTTTTTCTCAAAACGGAGAACACAGAGAGGCATTGTCATTTTTCTCTAAAATGCTTGAAGAAGGAGTAAGACCGAATGATCTCACTTTTGTTTCTGCTCTATCAGCTTCTGCAAAAATTGGTGCTCTAGAGGCTGGAATTCGAATTCACAATTATATCTTAAACCGTGGTTTCTCCATCACTAAAGCAATTGGAAATGCTCTAGTGGATATGTATGCTAAATGTGGGAACATTGAGGCTGCAAGTGAAGTTTTTGCTAACATGAAACAAAAGGACCTTCTAAGTTGGAGCACAATGCTGTGGGGATGGGCAATCCATGGTCACCATGGGCAAGTTCTGCAGTGCTTTGAACTGATGAAGTCTAAAGGTGCAATTGTGCAAACACAGATATCCACTTCTTATTCCATTAACCACTATCTCAGGGTGTTTTTTTGTAATTTTAGTTTACTGTTTGCCTGAATATTGCCTCCTATGCAGGGGTGAAACCTGACTGTGTTGTCTTCCTTGCCATCCTAACTGCATGCTCACACGCCGGGCAAGTAGACGAAGGGTTATGCTTCTTTGACAGCATGAGATATGAGTATGCCCTTGAGCCAACAATGAAACATTATGCATTAGTAACAGATCTCTTAGGCAGAGCAGGTAGACTAGATGATGCATTTACATTCATCCAGAGCATGCCAGTGGCTCCTGATTTTGTCATATGGGGAACTCTGTTTTGTGCCTGTAAGGCTAACAAAAATATCGAAATGGCAGAATTGATCTCTGACAAACTCTTGCAGCTTGAACCAAAGCACCCTGGAAGCTATGTCTTCTTATCAAACGTTTACGCGACGGCAGGGAGATGGGATGATGTAGAGAGAGTAAGAGTTTCGATGCAAAGCAATAGATTAGAAAAGTTTCCTGGATGTAGTTATATTGAGTTGGATGGGCAAGTTCACAGTTTTGTTGCAGGTGATCAAGATCATAAACGTGCTAAAGAGATATATGTGAAATTAGAAGAAATAACGGTAGGAGCTAGGAAAGAAGGCTATGTACCTGAAACTGATTGGGTACTTCATGATATTGATGAGGAAGAGAAGGAAGAATCATTAGGAAGGCATAGTGAGAAATTGGCTCTTGCTTTTGGTCTCATCAGTACTGCTCCAGGGGCGACCATTAGGATTGTGAAGAACTTAAGAATATGTGGCGATTGCCATTTTATAATGAAATATGCTAGCAAAATGAGCCAAAGGGAAATTATAGTGAGAGACTTGAAGAGATTTCATCATTTTAGGGATGGTACTTGCTCATGTGGAGATTTCTGGTGACATTTGAAGTATATTACATATTGAAAATAGCATTCTATTACATGTTTTAAACTGATTAGCATCTATTATGAAGACTAGGGCACAATATTATGTATGGGATGTAAATATATGCTTATTTATGATGCTTGGTTGATTACCCTTGACCCTGCAAAAGTCTATCAGATTTTCCAGTGCTGAGATACAAAAATCAGTTAATAAAAACAAAAAGAACACATTTTTTGCAACTTATCACATTATGAACCATGATACGTGTCCTATCATAGGTCGCTATTGGGGTGCATATATTTTAAAATACTTTTCATCCTTACTATAAAATCCATTTTATGAAGAAATTAAATTACAATGTGGGTTTTATATTAATTATCAAAGGAGCATGTTGATGGATTAGTGTTAGAATCCCCACGGGGAAGATATGCCTACATTTAACAATCAACAGTGTGTTAAATAAAATTACCTTTAAGAAGATACCACAAAAATCTTTTAAGGAATGTTAATCGCTGTTGTGCTTGTTAACTCCTAAAATCTTCTAAAAAACACTTTCCAGGGAAACTTTTTTCATATAATTACTGAGATCTATGTAAAATCACTTAGAATAAACTCATCCAAACACTCACTATAAACCCTGAAAGTACTTGTAATTGTGGAGCTTATAGTTGTCATTCTAATGATCAAAGTATTAAACTTGCAGCGGAGATTGTAGCTGTTTATTTATGTGCAATAATCAAAACACCTATTAGGCCATACAAAAAAAAAAAAGCAAAGGGAAAAAGAGTAATTTGTCGAAGTCCCATAATTTACTTTCATATTGAGACTAACCGTAAGTTGCAAATGAATGTTAGAATAAATTAAGGGAAATTATTATATAAGATGATAAAGAAAGGATTTAATTATCAAAAAGTTCCATGTTGTTTTATTTCCTAGACCCTCACACCAATTCTCCCATCTTCTCTAAAAAGTAGGAATTGCTAAAGAAAAGAGAACTGTTGATTGCCTGCTACATTAGTTGGCACTACCTTGGCAAGATGCAAGATTTTACAATTCCGTTGTTGAAGTCTCGTTTCTTTTTGAACTTTCATTCCCTTTGCAATTTGCCTTCTTAATATGGCATAGTTCAGATCTGTAGACTTGTGTGCTGGTTCATCAAGTTCTTTACACATCTTTTGTCCATTTAGTATTTGATGGATTTTAAATACCCAAATGTGCCTTTTGTTGCCCGGTGCTGCTGATTATGGTGGCAAGATGTTTTTATATTAGTCGAATGTGCTACCCAAAAAGTTTCCCTACCAGATATGTGTTATCTATTGACAATTGCTTTCTTTAATTTAAGCACAGAACAAAACCCATTTTCCCTTAAACTTTTCTCAGCCACACAGCTGAATTTGCATGGGTACTAACTGATAAGTGAGCCCTTTTGAACTGATAGGCAAAGGAGCGATGAGAATGCATATATGGATATAATTAATTATGATGTGAATATGATTAAGAGGACAATTGGCTAGAGGCATCGCAGCATTGGGTGTTTTATTAACTTTGAATAATAAGATGATTCCATTTTCAACCTTGGAGGCATAACCCTGCATATCTTCTTCTTCTTCTTCTTCTTCTTCTATTAATATACTTCCTCTTCACTTTCTCTCCCTCATCATCTCAAAAAAGCTTCTTCTCCTTTGTATAAACCAGGTAACTCTCTCTCTCTCTCTCTCTCTCTCTCTCGAGGAGAATTTAGAAGGGTTGGTACAGCAATATTACAGAATCTAGTTCCTGTGAAGGTGATAAAGCAGTAAACGTAGTATTTCTAGCGGCCGATGGTTACCAAATTGCCCCTCCGCTTAAAAACATCATCATCTAAGAGATAATGTTAATTCTATTTATAAATATTTTTATTTAATTTTTAATATGAATGTACAATTTTACCCTTTATTTATTATGTATTGATTTTACATTATGTGTTATGGTAAATACTAAATAGGGATAAAGTCTAAAAGTAATTGAATTTTAAAGAAGAGTTAATAAGAGATTTAATATTATCTTTTGAATGAAATATACGGCAAGTGATTTATAAATAGGACAAGAAGGGTAATAAGGTGAATTTTGTTACCGTCTTATCATTCAATAATGATTTTTTTCATTTTGCTCACAATAAATGTTATGCGTTTTTAATCTCTATTTCCCACTCATCTCCCCCCTCACTCCTTAAATAAAAAAATGTTTATAATAATTACATTTTTCATATATTTACTTAGCTAATTGTAACAAACTTTTCAAACAAAGTAATTTAGTTATTTTCACCTTGTATTTTTAACCAAAAGGGAGTATTAAAGGCCGTTTGGGATGGGTTATGAATATACATTGAAGTAAATAGAGATAAAACCACTCTTAATTTTATATATCGTGAACGACATTGAAAATGTAGTTTTCTTGCATATTGATGACTAAGGTATTAAAACCTAGACTGGCCTCTAAGCTGATCGAGACAATGAGTTAAGGGTTGGTGAGTCAAATCAAGGTCAAGTAATAAATCAAACCAATCATATCAAAATGGTATAATTTAATAAAAATGCTTATATTTGATTATAAACAAGTTAATATCATACTATTTAAATAAAAATGACATTAAATATGTAATGTTTTGATGCATACATGTCTCACACAACTATTTGATTGTAACAACAATAAAATACAACATTGGGAATATAATTAAGTTTATTCTTCAATCCTTCAAAAGTTATGAAATAACAAAATAATGTAATACTAAAATAAAATCACTAATAATTAGTGGTAGTTTGATTTCGTAATTAAAAAAAGTATGAAATTATCAATATGATAACAAATTGTAATAAAAAATGTATGAAATTATCAATATGATAACCAACTAGGCAACTAAGGCAATAAATTTTTTTAAAGGTAGCATAAGTTCATTAAAATAAAATTTTTTTTTTAAAAGTAAACTTAACCTGAGTTATTACTGGTTTGACTCGAGTTATTACTGGTTTACCAAATGTTAAAATTTCCCAAATTAAAAATATGATCAGACCGGTTATGTGAGTATGTGACCAATCCAGTTCGCTTTTGACGATAACTTTGGTTTCATTCTACCCCTCGCAACGTACTCAATTCTAACCTTCCTGCTGATTTCATTCTCTCCGCTTTTTGCTTCACACCCGTGTAGAGGATAAATGAGTTTTTCATCGTGTGCTTATTTGAAAATTCATTTCTGATCACATTCAACGTAACTCAAAATAAAATTCATCAAACATACTTACATTGTAATCCGTAAAATTCGAGTGCACAAACCAGTCAATATATATATATATAAAGTGGCCATTATATAGCTGTTAAAGTCAAAGTCTTCGCCCAAAAAAGAATTCGAAAATCAGATCAGCCACACACAAGTTGGCTTGAAACTAACAGCAACATGAATGAGACCTTCTCCCTTTGTCTTCCCTGTTTGGTTAACACACACACACAAACACACACGTTTGTCCCTTTATAAGTATAATTGAGACGCAACTTTTGATATTTGTGTTAGGATTCTTGAGGATCCGCTAGTCTCCGGTGGTGGTTATGGCGCGCGAACAGACGAATGTGCTTAACGCCCTCGATGTGGCCAAGACGCAATGGTACCATTTCACGGCCATCGTCATCGCCGGCATGGGCTTCTTCACCGACGCCTACGATCTCTTCAGCATCGCCAACGTTACCAAGTTGTTGGGACGCATATACTACACCCATAAAGGGGCCCAGAAGCCAGGGAGTTTGCCGCCGAACGTGTCCATGGCCGTCAACGGCGTCGCCCTCTGCGGGACGTTGGCCGGTCAGATTTTCTTCGGGTGGCTCGGCGACAAGATGGGGAGGAAGAAGGTGTACGGGATGACTCTCGCCCTTATGGTAATCGCCTCGCTCGCTTCTGGTCTGTCTTTTGGGGACACGCCAAAAGGTGTCATCTCCACTCTCTGCTTCTTCCGCTTCTGGCTCGGCTTCGGAATCGGCGGTGACTACCCTCTCTCCGCCACTATCATGTCCGAGTACGCCAACAAGAAGACTCGTGGAGCGTTTATCTGCTCTGAATTATCTGCTCTGAAAAATCGATTAAAGCGATTTCTTAAATCTTGTTTATGATTCTTCAGGGTTCGGAATCTTGGTCGGAGGTATTGTATCTCTGATCGTCTCCACGGCGTTCGATCACGCGTATAAGGCTCCGCCGTACAATGTGAACGCTGAAGCTTCCCTTCCACCGCCAGCCGACTACGTTTGGCGCATAATCCTGATGTTCGGCGCCGTGCCCGCCGCTCTGACCTTCTACTCCCGAGCCAAGATGCCGGAGACGGCGAGGTACACCGCTCTGGTGGCCAGGAACTCAAAACAAGCGGCTATCGACATGTCGAAGGTGCTCCAAGTCGAACTCGAAGCTGAAGAGCCACATAAATCATCGGAAAGAGTCAGCAACAGCTTCGGCCTGTTCAGCAAGGAATTCGCTCGCAGACATGGCCTTCACTTGCTCGGAACATGCGCGACCTGGTTCTTACTTGATATTGCATACTACAGTTCCAATCTCTTCCAGAAAGATATTTATACCGCAGTCGGGTGGCTTCCTCCGGCGGCGGACATGAATGCCATTCACGAAGTTTACAGGGTGGCAAGAGCACAAGTACTGATCGCACTTTGTGGCACCGTGCCGGGATACTGGTTTACGGTGGCATTTATAGACATACTTGGACGGTTCTTCATCCAGCTCATGGGCTTCTTCTTCATGACCGTCTTCATGTTCGCCCTGGCAATCCCTTACGATCACTGGACCAAGAAGGAGAACAGAATAGGGTTCCTTGTCATGTACGCATTAACCTTCTTCTTCGCCAACTTCGGTCCAAACGCCACGACCTTCGTGGTGCCAGCCGAGATCTTCCCTGCGAGGTTGCGGTCGACCTGCCACGGGCTGTCAGCCGCCGCCGGAAAGGCCGGAGCGATCGTTGGGGCGTTCGGGTTCTTGTACGCTGCACAGAGTAAGGATCCAAAGAAGACTGATGCAGGATACCCAACAGGGATAGGGATGAAGAATGCTCTGATCATGCTCGGTGTGATTAACTTTGTGGGGATGTTGTTCACATTCTTGGTTCCAGAGGCTAAGGG
>JANTPZ010130667.1:0-15111 GCA_025593235.1 Vachellia pachyceras
CTTCGTTAAACGGCTCTTACCCTTCTAGTTGGGTATTTCAGGATCCGTTGAAGGCATGGGCGTGTTGGATGGTTGTTGCTAGAGATCTTTATCTTAGTATGTTTAATGTTTGTCTTTATTTTTTTTTTGTGCTTACGGCTAGTTTTAGTTTGGTTGTTTGGTTTTGGTATCTTCTAAGACTTTGTATGTTTATTTGGGTTTAATGTTAATGGTTTTCTTTTGTTGGAAAAAAAAAAATTAACTCAAAGTTCAAGTTGTTTTATATATTTTAGCTTTATTTTATTTGTTAGAGAACTTAGATTGGTTAATAATGCTAATTGTCAAATATTAAATATATTTCATTTAAAAGAGTAGCATACTGGAAGGATACTTCTAAGTAAGAAAATGATTTGTATGATTTAGTAAAATTGAAAGGAGGTTCGTACATTTATTTTTATAGATATATGTCCATTATATTTGAAATTAGATAACAAATCCATCTGATCTGAACTAAATACAAGAGAAAATAATAATTATTTTTTAATCATTTAATAAAAAATTTATAAGATATTGGTACTTGGATGTAATTTTTTCTGATGTCCACATCACTCACAAGCTGCCTCTTTTAAAACTAATTAAATTAATATTGAACAAATCCACATAAAGTAAGAGCACAAAGACAAAATTAGTGGTGGTTCCCGTCAAGCTCCATTGTTTACTCTAAACCGACAACAACGACTTGACCTGTTTTCTTTGGCCCCTAAGATGGGTTATTCCTTTCTCTTTTCTTTTCTTTTGACGATGAATTCCTTTGCCTTTTCTTGTCGAGAAAAGTTTCACTTCAGTTTCTAAAGGTGTTAGGTTAATATTTGGTAAGATTCATTACCCATAAATAAATATATTAATATATCAATTATAAATTAGCGGAATAGTTTGTTGATATCCAGGTTTTGATGATAACAAATGAGCTTTGTGTTTTGTAGGATTTAAAGTTTAGAAAATGTTTGAAAAATTCTCAAGTATGATCTTGCATACTCGAGTACTATTGTTAAAAATAAAGTTTTATTACACTCAACACTTCTATCAACACTTGAGTATGAGGAAGGGTATTGTATAATACTCGAACATTAGCATTAAGTACTCGAGTAATGACTTCAAAACATGTCTTAAGACTCAACACTTTCAAGCACCCTTAAGTATGGAGAAAAGTATTCATCACAATACTCGAGTATAAGGATCAGTACTCAAGTATCGAGCCAAAAAGAAGAATACTCTCAAGTGTACTCGAATATGGATGCAAGTGTTAGCTTTCAAAAGAATAACAACACTCTGGACAATACTCGAGTATCGAGGGTTTATGGCAATACTTTCAGCAACACTAGTAGAAACAAAAGTATATGTTTTTTCCTGAAACCAAATCACTCGAGTATTGGGTATAGTACCAGAGTATCGAGGACCATTTACAACACTTTCTGAAGCACTCAAGTATGGTTGAAAGTATTAACACCTAAATCCTTAAACAACACTCAAGTATGGATCATAACACTCGAGTATTGAGCAACACATTATGATATACTCGAGTATCACTGGAAGTAAATCTCTTTTTCTCTCTATCACTTCCAATGGAACTCGACTACTATTAAAAGTGTTATGAACACTTGAGTAACCAATTCTACACTGAGTATTAGTTTCAAATGTTTCAAATGACACTCAAGTATTACCTTAAACACTCGAGTATTTCATCTTTGACTTCAGTTTTGTTGAGAAATTTTTTAAAAATCAGTCAAGTATTAAGGAGCATACTCAAGCACTCAATTTAACTGACAATGTCTTAGTGTGTCAGAAGTCCCAACTTTATTTGTCATCTTTCCCTTTTCATGTTTTATTTTTTTAAATCTCTTATACTCTCATAAATGCTTCATTTTCCTACTTAGCAATAGGGCATGGGTCTTCTGATAGCCTCTTCGGCATAGGTTCAACAGGGAAACTATCAAACAATTACCATACTGCATGTCAGAAACATTTAATGCACAACGTTGAATAATGAAGCTGAGTGTAACAGAAATGAAGCTCTTTCTAACGGACATTTATTGCTACGCAGCTATAAATATTCAAGCCAGAAAAAGTTATAACACTTCCTACGAACTTGCATTCAATATACGTTCAACAACTTTCTCTATTATACTCTCTCTACCATTAATACTTCGATGTTTAACATTCAATTCTTATGAGAGAATTATGCTGTCCTAAATCATTGTTCCAAAGAGAGGAACTCAAGGTTGGGGAATCTTGAGAAGGTTGCTATGTTCACTACTACAGAGTATAGTTTTTACTACTGAAATTCACGTCCTTTTTTTTAAAAAAAAGGGAGTAAAAAATGAAAGCGGTGGCATTTTTGAAATTGAAAGAACAGAGATGTGCCTTTAGGCGTCCTATCCTGAATATAGGGCGCCTAAAGACAGACTTTTCATGCCCTATCCTCAGATAGGGCGCCAAAAGGCGCCCTTTGCCTCTCCACTTAATTCCCTTCTTCCTCTCATATTCCCTCCCGATCCTCCAAAACCCCACCCACTGCGACACAGCGACCCCACCATGCCCCCGGCCCCAAACCCTATTGCGAAGCGACAGCGACCCCACGCCGTCCCCCTGGTCCCCCCAAACCGTGCAGCGCCACGCCACACTGAGCAACGCCACCCAGCTCCCTGCGCAGCGCCGCGCCGCGCCGCGCCGTCCCTCGCGCGTCGCCACGCCGACCTCGGTCTTGCTCGGTCTCGTACTCGAACTCGCCCATTATACATCAACGTCATTGGTCGATCTTCATGTCCTTTTTTCCCATTATTTTTCTTCTTCATTGGTATGCCGGTATCTGCATTTTCTATTGCATTGTTACTATTTAAATGCGGTTTGGGTTTGCCTTATTTTTCATTTCGCCGATAAAAAGTTGGATTCTTCAGTTTGGGAGTATGACATACAGTTATGTAGCTTAATGTGGACAGGGCCAATCCTTTCTTGAGGTGGTTCTCCTTCCATTATTTATATTGGAGTGATATTCCTTGAATCTGCATGTTGAAAACCAACGCTGTGTGCCTTTGTTTTTTGGGTTAATTTTTTTATATTTAATAATTGGATGTCTGAAGTGATTTTTTAATTGCGAGTGATTGTCGTGAGCTTCAAAATTAAATGGATACGTTCACTGCATTCTACCTTTAAATCAGTGCTCACGTTTCAACGATGACAATTTAATTCATTTTTTATTCCATTGTGTCAATTCTATTATATATTTAAATCAATGTTTTTCGGCCGATTGCGCTTTAAGTTTACTACACCTTTTTTTTAATATAACTGGAATCTATTACTTAAAACAAAACATATGAAACTGCATTTTTTATTCCATTGTTTTCTTGTTTCATATGAAACTTGCCATAACTTTATGATTTATCTTTTTAAATTTGAATGTTGTTATAGGGTTTAATAAATGGATTGTACTTGGATGAATGCATTAAGAACTAGTGATGAATATGAGAATGGTGTGGAAGAGTTTAATGAATTTACTAGAAGAAATGCTAATAGCAAAAATGGGATGTATTTTTGTCCTTGTGTCAAGTGTATCAATGGGATTAGGCAAAATATTGATGATATAAGGGATCACCTAATTTGTGAGGGAATATGTCTCCAGTACACAAAGTGGATATTGCATGGGGAACAACTAAATGCATATACATCACACGAAAGAGATTCTTGGATGCAATAGATGAAGATAGAATGGAAAGAATGATTCACGATGTTGAGGTAGAATCTTTTGCCCAAGCGCCGGTATATGAAAGCATGCGGAGCGATGCAGAGACACCGTTGTACCCCGGGAGTAAGCATACACGCTTGACGGGTACATTGCATTTGATGAACTTGAATTTTCTTCGGCATTTGATGAACTTAAATTTTCTTCGGCATTTGATAAAACCTAAAAAATCTCATTTCTACACCTACAACACCTCATAAGGTAGTAGCCACCTTATGATCTTACTTGATTTTTCTTCGGCATTATATTTATAATTTGTATTCTCTACTTTACTAGGACCCAGAAGAAGCTGCAAAATTTCCATCCTTGTCACAGTTGCGGCAGCTACGAGAAAAATTTACACCTGTGACCATGCAGATGCTTGATGGGATTATGGGTCGTGGTCTAACATATGAATTCGTTATCGACAAGGATGATGTGAAACAATTCCTATCGCTAGAGGACCTAGATATAACATAGCTTCAGTTTGCAATCTTGTAAGTTTTTTATATTCCTATCTTCAATTGATGATGTCATTTTTTAGGTTTTATATAATTCACTATTTCCTTTATTATTTAACTCTTTAATAGGACCTTCCACAATATTTTCGTCGACTTTTCTAGAGGTGATTTATATGGATTTTTATGTCCTGCAAATACAACAAAGAGTTACAATTCTCTAAAACATAGGGTGCATTACGTTGGGAGCACAATAAGAGCAGACATTAATCCAAAGCTGTGTTACTTAGCGCCAATAATTGAAAGGTATGGAATTATAGTTATCCCTTTAACACATTTAGCTGAATTGGTAATAATTAACTTGTTTTGCTAACTTCATTTTCATTTATATGTGCTATTGTAGTCATCATTGGAGTCTTTGTGTTGTCTACCCTCTCATGAATACTGTGTATTGGTTTGATCCGTTGGCTGGAAGAAAGGCAGGGGGCGATCAAAAATACATATTTGATACGTAAGTTTTTCCATTTGTAAATTATTGCTTTTAATTATGTTTAAATATGTTTTTTTTCATATGTAACTATTGTCAATTCAATCACAACGCACTCAAGACATACCGATTTATGGGCGTTAAACGTGAAGGTAGAAATAAAACCACACAGTGGTGTTATCCAAAAGTAAGTACATTGACTTTAAGTTCTTTCATTGAAAGTCGTTTTATCCCTTTATACGTTTTAACAATATGTTTTTATCTTTAGTGCCCTCGACAATCAGGCAATACTGAGTGCGGGTATTATGTCATCAGTTACATGTATAGTATTATTCAAAGTGGATTGACTAGAGATTTAGAATAGGTAATACGTAATCTATCAAATATTGATGAGTTACTCGTTTAGTTTGATGAATTTGAATTGGTCTAATAATTGTTTTTAATTTGTAGATTTTTTATAATGACGATACTTACTTGGTTGCTAACATTATTTGTTGGCTAGACGTCTCCTTGACTTGTAAATAATGCTTATTTCTTCAAGGTATTCATATAGTTTTAACTCTTGATGTTGACTTTTATAGGGTTAATTTAGATTGATGAATTGTGTTTCTCTACCACAAATGTACCTTTACTCTGTAAATGAGACAAAGACTTTTGTTTTTAACTCATATGTGTTTATTATGTCTGGACTTGATCTGGTGTACAAAATGAAATCACCTACTGCTGAATCAGATGTATATAGTAAAGGGGTTAAATAAAATTGAACAGAACGTTTTTTTAAAAAAAATTCATATGCGCTCTATATTGGATATGGGGCGCCGTAGGTCTAGCCTACGGGGCCCTATACCCCAATATAGGGCACCGTAGGTCATACCTTCGATGCCCTATACCCCAATATAGGGCGCCGTAGGATTACCTACGGCGCCTTTTATGTACAGGGCGCCGTAGACCCTAACTTTCTAGTCCCCTCACATACATGCCCCCCGAGAAAGGGCATCAATTGGGTTAAAAATAAGGCGTAAAAAGTACTTTTTGTAGTAGTGGTTTACAGAAATAAAGGTAGAGTGTGGTCCTCTGTTATATTGAGTTTGTGAGAGGGAGTGAGATTTCTCGTTGTAAAAGCTTGAAGAGCCACGGATTTTATTAATAGTGCATTTGCAAATTTCAAAGGTGTTATGAGAACTGAATGTAGGGTCACAAGGACTGAACCAGGATAAATCTATGTTGATTTTCTCCTCTAACTCTCTCGATTAATTCTTTCTGAAACTTCTTTATTTGCCATTTTTAATTTTAATTTTTTAAGGTTACCAATTCACAGCTCTTAGTCAAATCATATTCTAACATAATTCCCCATTTTTTATCCACCAATTTATTTTTCTAGTAACTGTTTAATATGATATCTTATCAACAAAAAGTAAATAACTTAATTATGACATTGAAAATAATTTAGTAATATTGTTCAAAGGCATACTTATACCATACTAGGTTAATACCCAACCCAAGGTCGTCATGCTATACAAGACAACCCGGGTTAGGTCTAGTCCACCACCAGCCTGAAGTCGGGCTGCATTGGATTTGTTCGCATGGGCTACTTGGACTGATACAGGGACCACAATGAAACTTTTTTGTTTTTCCCCCTTTTACAAAAAGGCAAAATTTTAATCTTATAATGGTATAACAACTTAAATCACGTAAAATATACCCAAAATATTAAAATTTAAGTATAAACTGATGATATTCAATATTTAACAATACTAAGTATCATTATTAATATAAACAATTAAAAATGTAAAAAATAACTGGGTTAGACTAGACCAGATCAGCTAATCAAATGGTATGATCTAGTATAGTTAGTAATGTGAATTTTGGCCGATACAAAATTGAAATCCAAAACTTTGCATTAAAAATAACAAATCAAATCCATTTAATTTTTCTTTTTGGCGTGAACACAAGTACTAATATAGCCCAACACGAACTATAATGTTTGATTCACTGAATTTAAGATATGTCTAGATTCAATGAATAATCTAGGGAGTGTATACATAAATTCGTATGTGTGTGTATATATATATATTATATAATAGTATAGTGATATAATATCTTATACTTAATTTATAAGGATAAATTAAATATTTGATATGATGCATAAGGATAAATCAAATCTTGATACAATATCTTAATTTTAATTTATGGAAATAAATTAAATCTGACCTCAATGGCTCTTTATTCAAATTAAATAATTATGTTAAATTAACTTTGTTGGACTGATTTAATTAAACCACTTTTATTTAATTTTCTTATTGATATAAGGAAATTAAATATAATTGATTTGATATGATTTGAATTTTGAAATTTAAATAGATAGCTTTGACTAGTTTTTTTTGGTACACAAATGGCTTTGACTAGTTATAAATAGGTGGCTAAGGCTTTTCTTTCGTCTCCTTTTCTTTTGTTGAAAGCTGTTTGTGTGGATACCAATAGTGAGAGCTGATGAGTTGTTGGCTTCTCAAGATTGAACACGAAAGAAAAGGAGACGCTCAAACGTCGGGATGAGTTGATTAATCCAGAGAAATTAAATAAAAGTGTACTTCCTACTTCCCAACTTGAACGCCTTTGACAAATCTAAGGTAGGGATTTAAAAATTTAATTATTCCGCTGTGCATGCCAAACAAATTACTCTCCTTATATCAAAATAGTATATAAGATGAGATCATACTATGACAAAAAATGCACTATATCACTTGCATTGCTTTGTTTTTCCATCATTTGAGTAAGCCTTAGTATTTTCCTCATCTCTCTCAAACCACATATCCAATTGAAGTGAAACTTGTAGCATCTAAAACAAGACTTAAAATGCGGTTCCTAGACATTGGTTTCATGCTTACATCAATTCATATGAATGATGGAATTTGATGTTCGTAATTTGCACTACACTCAAGACCAGACTATTTATTTGATAATAACTCTCTTCTTAGAATGTCTCTGGATAGGATTCGCATTACAACAAGGACTTAAAAATCTTTCTTAGAATATGTCATTTATCAAATTTGAAGTTAAAATAATACATTCAAATGAAGTCACTCGATATCTTATTTTGAAATTCAAATATTCATTCGAATGAATTACTTGTCTCATTCAAATAAACATTTATTTTTAAGACATTTGAATGAAGTCAAGTGATATTATATTCTAAATTTGAACTATTCATTTGAATGAAAATTTATTTTCAAAACATCCGAATGAAGTTAATTGATATTATATTCTGAATTTCAACTGTTCATTCGAATGAATTGTTTTTATGTAGGTGTCAATACAAGCCTCGACATTTGTTAATGATGTTAATACCCAGCTTCTTAGTCTAGATTGCAACTATTCTTCCAATAAATTAATTTTCTCATTCAGATTCTGAGTTAAATTTGTTACCAAAAAAACTAATTGCCAAAATAATAAAGAAACTATAATCAAAGATGCTAATTTTAGGAAATTGATCTGAGTAGACCGATTAAGGATAAAACAAAATAGGGAAAATTGCATGGGAAATAATTTTCACCAGATCCCTGAAAATTTCATGAGACTTGAGTTATATTATTTGTAAAATTGAAAAAAGCAAACTGCCCTCTATAATTTGAATCGAAAGGATCAAAGCCTGAGACGGTGCACTTTAGCCTCCCAGCATAACGTTGCTTCCTCTGTTTGCTTCGATCGTCTGCGTGGTTGGTCCTGGTCTCTAGTGTTGTTTGTGGCTGTGGTCCCTCTATTGAAGTTGTGGTGCTTATCATCAGTGGTCACTCCGCTTCCACATGTAATAGATTGACTCTAATTCTTTAGCAAACTTGTGCTTCTGTCGGAGTGCTTTTGCGTATCACGAGTCCACAACATTACAAAACAATATTTACACCAGGATTTTTAAAAGTAAATGTTTGTCTGTGTTGAAGATAAATATTCATCCGAATAAAAAAATGAGTTCATTCAAATGAATGGTTGCAAGCTGAGACATGATATTGCGTGGTCACATTCGAATGTGTTGAAAATAATTTTTCATTCAAATGAGAGTCAATTCATTCGAATGAATAGTTGCAATTTGAACTATGATATATTGTTCCCATTCAAATATATGAAAATTAGTTCATTCAAATGAAAAATTGCAATCTGGACTATGATATCATGTGACTTGATTTGAATGTGTTAAAGATAAATATTCATCCGAGTGAGAAAACTAGTTCATTTGAATGAATGAATCTAGACTAAGAAATTTGTTATTGACAATTAAACCAGCTATATTAATAACTATTAAGGTTTATATTGATAACACATTTTCAATTCACATAACAAAAGTTTTTCATTTAAACGAAAAGTTGAAATTCAAAATATGACATCACTTGACTTCATTATAATATGTTGAAGATAAATTTTCATCCGAGTAGGAAAATTAGCTCATTCAAATGAATATTGCAATCGGGACAAAAAAAAAGCAAGATTGACAACTATCGAGGCTTATATTGACAATATATTTTCAATCCCCAAGGGCCCCAAGGGATTTTCATTCTAATTTCTTAATATGATATCACTTGATTTTATTTGAATGTGTTGAAGATAAATTTTAAGCCATTTAATTTTAAATATAGACGTTCATCTCATTTTAGTTTGTTTACTGTTGGCAAACAAAAAAGCTAGATGTTGGCCCAAAAAAAAAAAGAAGCTAGATGTGCCATTTATATAACAGGCCAAAACTCTGAACTACAATTTTGTAAAATGAGCTAAAAACTTCTAGCTAAAAGTAAAAAATTACCATTTATTTTTGGATATTTGAATCCCTACTTCAAATAAAATTTTAATGGGTAAAGTAGCATTTTTACCACGGAAGTATACACATTGGAGCACTGAATATCCAGAAGTTTTTTAGGGGCCAAATTTGCCCTGAAAGTTTGTAAAACGTAACATTTTTCACTTGATGTAACGGATGGTCTAACGGCCGTTTGCTACGTTGGTTACACGACCACGTCAACTTCCACACTATTCAATGTGGAAGAAGATATGGCAGAAAGTAGTTTAACTCTCCAAACTGCGCCTAGGATGTATGGTTTAGAAAGTTAAGATATCCTTTGACGAAAAAGTTGAGGAAGACAGGAGTTGTGAGAAAGAGAGAATTTATATTTAAATGAGACCTTTCTAAACCGAACATAAAAAGTACTGTTTAGAAACTTAACTTTACAAACTGCACTGTTAAGTACGATTTAGAAAGTTCAACTGAGGATGCATTTGCATGAGACATGAGCCTCATTCGAACGAGCAACTGCAAATATTCTTCGATACCTGGATGAGGTACTCATTCGAATGACCTACGGCTCATTCAAATGATCAGAAGCCATCTAGTGACATTAGTGAGGATCTGAACAGTGAAGGCAATGGTAGTGAGTGTAACAGTAGTGTTAGAGAGGGTGATGATGGCAATGATGATAATGATAATGTAAGCTCCACAGGTGAGTTGGTGTCGCCAGATGTTGGTGATGATGGCAGTGTGCATGAAGATGATGAGCTTGACATAGCTGACACTAATAGGCCTCCAAGAGAAGTGAGAGTCCAAGAAGATACTATTGGGTCAAGGGCCTTTTTCATAGTGGGTGGGACATGTGCAAATAAAAATGAGCAAGTTCGTGCAATATATGATTATGCAATATAAGCAAGAGTGAAGTTAAGAGTTGTTAAAAGTGAGCCATTGAGAGTTCAGGCTAAGTGTCAAAAGGGATGCCTACTTGTCCTATATGCTTCCAAAGATGGATCAAATCCAAGGTTGGTAGTCAAGACATTATTATTAGAGCATAGTTGCAGTAGGGATTTTAAGAACCCTAAGGCAATAGTGAGGTGGTTTGCGGCCTATTTCAGAAGGAAGATTCAAGAGAGGTCGAAATATAAAGTTGCAGATATGAAGAAATATGTTGAGCTTGACTTGAAACTGAATGGGAGCAAATACAAGTGCAAGAGGGTAAAGAGGCTAATTATGGAAGAGTTGGAAAGGGGTTACATTGATGAGTTTAATAATTTGGAAGCATAGTTGAAGAAGTCTAATCTTGGATCGATGTATAAATTGAATTGAGCAAAGATGCAATTGAAAATGAGAAAAGGGCGTTCAGTAAATAGTATCCATGCTTCAAAGGTAACAAGTTTAATATTTTTTATGCATTGATGGTTTTTTAACTATGAACTCACCAAAGAAGTTTTCTGATATTATTTGAACCGGGTGGAAGGCAGGCTGCAGACTCATTATTGGGGTGGATGAGACATTCCTTAAAGGAAACGCTCGAAGCATTTGCTAACAGCTGTCGGACTTGATGCAGTTGATTCCCTATTTCCTATAGCTGTGGGGATTACACAGAAGGAAGACACTTAATTGGAGAGTTTCTAGAATGTTGAAGAGATTTTTAGATTTGGAAAATGGATTGTGTGTAACTATTATGTCGGACATACAAAATGTTTGATTTATTGTGAAGTTCAATAAATTTTATAATTGAGCTTTCAAATAATAATTGCAATTTCTGGGTCATATATGTACAGGGTTTGCACGTGGCAGTATCGAAGGTGTTACCAGAGGCTGAGCATAGACTATGTGCTGGGCACATATATGCTAATTGGAGTAAAAGATGGAAGGGAAATAAGTTGAAGAAATTCTTCTCATGTGCATGGTACACATTTGAAGAACAATTCAAGGATAGCTAAAAACAATAGGATCACTAAATAAAGAAACAGTAAATTCATATCCACCAAAATGTTGGGTAATAGCTTATTTCAACTGCAGATGTTTGTCACGGATTGTAGATAACAAATTGAGAGTTTTAATGCTTGGATTGATAAATTGAGATATCTACCCATTATTTTAATGATTGATAAGATTAGAATCAAATTAACGAATAAGTATGTAGAAAGTAAAAAAAATGTAAGTAGAGAGGTAACTTTAGCTCAAAGATTGTTTCTTCTTTCGAGGACAATAAGAAGTTGACAATCAGCTGTAGCATGTTCTTTAATGGTGATAATGTGTATGAGGCAGCTGAAAGGGATGATATGCATATAGTGTTCATTACTAGGAAGTAGTGAACTTATCGGACTTGACCGGCGTACTCTGTCAGCATGCAATCTATGCATATATCATTCCAAAATAGATCCAGCTACCAAAATACCTACATTCTTTTATAAAGATACATATCTATCTTGCTATAGAACAAAGTATTAACCTGTTAGAGGTAAAAAATTCTGGGGCATGGAGAGGTTCCAGCCAATGGAACCACCATTGTGTAGCATGCCGGGGAGACCTATGAAGAATAGGATCCGACTAAAGAATGTGTAAGAAGGAAAAAAATGGTTAAAGGACATCAACCCCTGCAAGTAACACAAGGATGTGGTTATACATTATCTGATTTGCCTCCACCTTCACCTGAGAAGTTGTCAAAAAGAGGATCCACATAAAAATGCAGTGTATGTTATCAAGGGGGATACAACCGAGCAACATGTAAACAATCACAAACATCTGCTGACACACGTTTAAGACGTAAAACTCCAACCAACTCCAACACATCATCCCAACAATCTCAATCAACATCAAGACCACATGGTGGAAGGGCCTTTTATAAAAGTCGCAATGAAACAGGGATGGGGATCCATGTTAATTCTCATGTTTTATTTGATGTAAAATGTTCAACTTTTTAAACTAATTTTACCTTACATTACAAAATGAAAGGTAAAATTATTAAAACATGAGAATTAAAATTTTTTACGTTGTACATTGTGTGACCACTTTTCAAATCAACATGGATGTGTGACTTCTATAAAAGGCTCTTCCACCCGTGGTCTTGATGTTGATTGAGATTGTTGGGATGGTGTATCGCAGCTGGTTGGAGTTTTACGTCGTCAACATGTGCCAGCAGATGTTTCTGATTGTTTACCTGTTGCTCAATTATGAATAGAAGGGGCCTAAACAACCTTTATGGGAGATTGAACTCACCACCTCCCTCATACGGGGACGTTCCTTTGCCTTTAGGACAATGCGCTAATGTACATATTCATTACTTTTTATATCATTAAATTTGGCTTCAATTCTTAAACAAAAAATACGTGAGTGGAAAACATAAATATTCATATTCTAGACAAGAAGATAACACGATCTTTACACTGAAGAAAGACAGTGTCAGAGAAAAGCTCATGTCCTCATTATGTAACTGAAATCCCTACTAAAGCATGTATTTGCATTCAGCAAACAATTCTATCGAGCTAATGCCACGATGCTAAATATCCTCTTTCATTTAATAATTAGAAGTACCGTACATATATTGCAAGAACTTACATGTCCATAATATTTTGCACTTCAAAGATTACCATAATCATATTCCAATCAAAACTACTAGAAATTGTTGATATAGTAGTGAGGTAATTAGCAAACATTGTGCCTTTCCATTTATTCAGATCAATTTATCTAACTTCACCTCCCTATATTAGAATACCTTCTAATATTTTCTAAACTCCAGTTTAACTAATATTAGATTGGCATTTAGAAAACTAATTTCATCTCCCCGATGACAAAATTCAGGACAACATTGCAATAGAGAACCTTGAGAATAAAATACATAAATGATATCGGATAGACCAGGACCTAACAATATTTGAAATTGAAAGCTTTCTTCAGGATAGAACATTGCCTTCCAGTTTAGAAGACTCAATTCAACCCTTCTCAATTTTAATTTGTTCATTCAAGTTTTCCTTCCAAATTACAAAAATCATCACAACATCAGCTTACAAATTGGCTGCGAGAGCAATGACTTTGGCAATGCACCTAGTCACAGTAGGTATTAGGTATTATATCAGAGTATGTCATATCAGTTTAAAATTCTCCACGGATCCGATTAGCATAAATTCCTACATTATTAAGTATCTTTAATCGCTTTCAGCCTCAGATTTCAAAGGGACATAGAGGGTTTTGCTCAGAACCAAACGACTCTGTTTTCATACCATCAAACTCAATAGAAAAAATTTGCATGCAATCTCACTAAGATTTTCTAAACTCGAAATCATTTGTTTTAAAACCTATTTGAAGATAATCACACCTTATTATCATAAAATCGCAGCTCAGAGATCGATCCTCTTCAAAAGAGAGGACCCAACTCAGAAACCGAAACCCATCGCTCAGACACACACAAATCAGTGAATTTATCACATGAAAAGCTTGATTTAGCTTTAAGAAGTACCAATCTTTCGCATGCAGTAAGATATTCGGTGTTACCTCTGATTTCTCAGCATTTCTAAAACCCAAACCTTCCCCAAATCAAAAACCAGAGTCTATAAAAGGGATTTAAGGGGCTCACCTGGCTGCGTACAAAATCCGGCCTCTCTTCCTCCCTTTTCTTCTCCGGCGACCTCCGATGCTCTCTCTCTCTCTCTCTCTCTCTCTCTCGATTGCTCTTCTCAAACTTTCCCTTACTACGTTTTGGGCCATGGGTTCTTGGGCCACAGATGAAAACACTTCAAGCCATTTTCGGCTACGTTTATGGGCCTGCACTGAAAGTAAATGATGCTTGAAGCAAGATTAGTGCATGTTTGTGATCATATTTTGGTGATGTAAAGTTAATATTACATTAATCAAGTATGTTATGTAATGTGTAACCTAAACTCCTACATGTGTGGTTGCCATGGAGTAGTGAATGTATGCTTTAAGTATTCCCAAATGCATGGTTAAATATGATCAAAAGAGGCCTAGAAGTTTAGTATGCCTAATTATGAAGTTATGAAATAACAAGTTTGGCTAAATGGTAAGTGTAAAGTTGGTCAAACCCTATACTTTGGCATGACGTGAAATAGGGTAAATGAATTTCAAATGGGTCGAATTTTTTCAGTAAAATATTTCATGTTGAAAGCTTTAAAATGACGCAAAGAACACTGGATTTGGAGTTTTGTGCGAAAAGTTATGATGTTTCAAAGTTTGAAGAAAATCATGGAAAACCTGGGAAACTGAAAAATTACCAAATGAACAGTAGTTTTTCACGAAATAAATTGTATCAATTGGACAAGTTAATGATCCAATGAGTATTTTTCCCTCATAGAGGAACTTATAAGCTTCAAATAGAAATTGGAACCACTCAATTTTGATTTTTCTAGAATTAGTTATGAATTTTCAAAGTTGGGACAAAATTATGTGAATAGTAACTTAAAAATCAAATTTTCATATTTGATTTCTTTTGATTCTTTAAGCTATTCAAGGCACAAGGATGATTCCATAATGTTATAAAATGAAGCTAAAGAGGTAATGAAGGTGTGCTACACCCTGCCTCTCCAGCATCCCCTGACATAGTCACCATTGAGGGTCTCGCTGCTGAGTTCCAGTAGTTTCGCCTATCCCTACTCAACAGCTTGATCGAGATTGGAGATACTGC
>JANTPZ010130668.1:0-27575 GCA_025593235.1 Vachellia pachyceras
GAAATGAGGTTTAAAAGTATGTTTGGTATGTCATGGAAATGAGGTATGATTTTTAGATGAAAAGACCTAAAAACTCTTCTAAATTAAATTTTTTTTAACTTTTAGAACTACCTAAATCAAATTAAAAAAATTTTAGAAAATTTTTTAGATGGAATTATCAACATGGAATTGGAAATCCAAGCTTTTCATGTGGAATTGGAAATCCATGAGTTTGATGGAATTGGCTTCCATGTGGAAGCCAATTCCATCATACCAAACATGCATGGATATGAAAATCAATTCCATTTCCATATCAATGCCTCCAAATTCCATCAAACCAAACGGGCCCTTAGAAGTGGGCACAGACGCGTCGTCCAAGAATTACTTACGTGAAGCTTACCAAAGATCTGGTGGCAGCAGTTTGGCTGTTCCGTGGCAGCGGTGTTTCATTAGAATCACGTCTTCATTCTTAAATTAAATAACTAATGGTTTAAATTTAATATTTTATAAAATTCTTATTATAATAGTTTACAAATATTTTTAAAGAAAAAGTTTATAAATTAAGAATTTTCTTATCTTATATGTATTACACTTATAAATAATGTAGATAATAGTTTATTAGTTTAAATTTATTTATATTTATAATGCTAATTTTATAAAATATTAAATCTGTACCATCTATTTATTTTGTTTAGGGTGACGATGTGATTAAAAAGAAAAACCGGTAAGAATGATTACGACATAAGGGTTGATGACTGCGCAGTTCGTTGGCTCGCTCTCTTGGCGAGTACATCCTTTGCATGTCGACTCCATGTTCAGCAAGAAAGTTCTTTTTATTTATCCATGTTGCTGCAGAACTTTTGATTTCAAATTATTTTGGGGTTGTTGCTCGTGGGCTTCCAAGGCTCAGAGGAACGTCTGAAACAAAATGGGAAACTTCATTACCACTGTAAACTCATCAGTTAGTATGAATTGTTTAGAGATGATGCACTATTATATAGTGTTCATTAAAGAAAGCACCACAGTGACAAACGAAAGTTTTTGTCGTTTTCTTTGATGCAACTTTAAAGGTTAAAGCGATGCTTTAAACAAAAAAAAAACGCTTTGAAACAGTGCTGTTCTAACTAGAAAACCCAATTAGCAGAAGCAGCATTGTAATTTTCCTGATACTACTTATGATAGTCTGGCTATATGTCTCCAGCATGACACATAGATCGTTTTTGAATTTTCGATGAAGGCAGGTTTAGTTGGCGTAGCTCTTTTGCATAAGCAACATGTGTTGGGTTTTTCAGAGAAAGAGCAAGCAAGTGCCGTTATTTTTTTCTTGCTTAATTTGTTATGAAGACTTGGGCAGCACCCTGTAGGACTTGGCGTTGCGATAGACAAACATAGAAAGCTTGCTTTCTGAGAGATTATGGAATGGGTAGACATGGTTTAGTCAAACAATTGGTCGGCGATCTCTCTTTCATCGACTCTTCACCCTTTGCAAAGCTTTTGGAATCTTGTATCCGATCAAAATCTGGACGTGACACACGTCGGATTCATGCTCGAGTCATTAAAACCCAGTTTTCCTCAGAAATCTTCATCCAGAATAGGCTGATCGATGCCTATGGGAAATGCGCTTGTTTAGATGATGCGTGGTTGACTTACTAGGTCGGGCTGGTTGCCTTGATGAAGCCAAAAACTTGATGGAGGCGATGCCTTTGCAGCCTGATTCTGCTGTATGGGGATCTCTACTTGGTGCTTGTAAGGTTCATGGCAACATTACATTAGGGAAGTATGTTGCAGAAAAGCTCTTGGAGATTGATCCTCTGAGCTCAGGACCTTATGTTCTGCTTTCAAATATGTATGCTGAGCTTGGTAGATGGAAAGATGTTGGGAGAGTCCGGAAACTGATGAGACAGCGGGGAGTTATTAAGCAGCCTGGTTGCAGTTGGATTGAAATCCAGAGTCGTGTGCATGTTTTCTTGGCGAAAGATAAGAGACACCCCCGGAAAAAAGAAATATACTCGGTATTAAAAGTTCTCAGGGAACAGATGAAGCGACTGGCTATGTGCCAGAAATTGATAATGACGATTCCATTGAGGAGGAAAGTGAGTTTGAACTAATCTTGCACTGTGAAACGGAAATGCCTTTTGAGGCTGCAATGGGATGAAATATCTAACTTGCTTGATTATTGCCTAAGGGAATCAATGCTAAATTTAAATTAACCTTTCTGTTTATACGAGTTGGAAGAAGACCAGGCGTTGTCAATAATGAATTAGTGGTCCTCAAAACTTTTCCAGGCGCACAAACCGGTAGTTGTTGAACCCTGAGCAGACTCTTCTAGTTACTGCAGGTTTCAAAGCAAAAGATGATCTGGCTTTCTTAAGGGAATACGGAGGTATTTGAGCAGACAATGATTCTCATATTGTCTTCAGATCGTTGTATTTTTATCATTTGATATAAACTCTCATTTAATTGGCTGATTTTCGTTGCCAGACATGTACTTCAACCATAATACAGAGGCAGAATTGAAATTAAGCATACCCTACAAACCTGGTAAAAAGCTCTTCCTTCAGTTATATCCCTATCTCTTTATTTGTTTAAGTACAACACCGGTGATTTAGGTATTAGTCAAGGAAGGACATGTATGGAAAAAGAAACATGGGGGCGTTGGAGGATTCAAGATGGAGAAGAGAGAGATAATGATGTGAGTTAAGTATTCATTAAAAAAACAGAAACCAACATATATCAAGTTAGTACAATTTGCTGGTACTGACCAAACCTGTGGTAGTTTATGTATTTTTGTTGATATAACATCTCTCCTTTGGTTGCCATATGCACAAAAATCCAAGACGTGAAGCCGCAAGAGAGTGGCAGTGTTGTAGTATGCCAGTCTTCATATGATAACACCTTAGGAGGTCCTCTGCGAGCATCTATATCTAAGAATTATATAGGAAACCAACCTGTAAAACAGGATAAAGAACACCATGATCCCAACAGTCTTCCATTTACTCCTTTCGCCCCCGTACCCTTCCTCTTTAAGCACATCCTCCCCAGTCATCACACATGCCCCAAACATGTACTCTAAACACTTACCTGTGTTGGAGAACTCGTTAATCAGAAGCCCTTCAAAGGGATACTTAAACAATGATATATAATGCATGAAAATCCAGTATTTTGGAATTTCTTGTTTTGATATGAAGTAACCAGAGAACAGGAAGAATGATCCGATGACTCCAGCTATCACTGAGTTCCCCACGATAAAATTAGGCACCAGAGCACTGAAACACACCACAACTGAGTTTGCCGTGTAAAGAACTAACCAAATCAGCCACAGGAAGTGCAAAAAAGCTGTGAAATTCCGGTTAAGACCGACTAGCCAGTATAAGGGTACTGTGAATAAAATGGCTAGGATGAGTAGGAATGGCAAGTAAACTAGGCCATTAGCAATAGCATAGGATGATACTCTGTAGCTTCCACAAGAGGTCTCCTTCATTAGGATCTCCCTTTCTTGCAGGAAAATTGGCAGAGCTTCTATGGTACTTGATAATAAGAACGACAATATGAAGGCAAATAGACCTACCCTTTCTTCAGCACCCTCCAGACCGCCCTTGAGATTACAAAAGATGGAGCCCAAAACGAGTCCGGAAATCAGCATCTGGATCGTCCTACATGCAAATAGCTCCTTTGTACGGAATATGTTTTTGAAGAACCTGTGGCTGAGAATCATAGTTTCTTTCAATCTAGAATTTGCAAAATCACAGGCGAAATCCATTCCAGTGCTGATGGTTTCTTCATCAATTACCTTTGATTGTTGAAAGAGCTGCTGCAGAGTAAACTTACCACTTCTACTTTCACCTTGAACATCACTTTTCTTTTGCTGCATTGTTGCTGGTAATCGTGGAGGCTTTTGTAATTGAAATCGCTGACACTTTTTCTGTTTCTTAATGGATACAATGGACTCAATGGCAAATTCGACTACATTCACATGAAGAGGAAGCTCTAAATCCATTAATCTTAGATTGACACCCAACAAATCCGCAGTTCCATGGTGTAACACTGAGCCACTGGCTAACAGCAATATAGAATTGAGCAACTTTACAATTCTGAACCCAGGTTGATGAATGCTTAGGATTATAGTTCGGCCCCTTGAATCAGCCATGACCTTTAGCAGTTCAATGATCTGCAGAGCAGATGTACTGTCAAGCCCAGAAGTTGGTTCGTCCAGAATCACCACTTCGGGGTCGTGTATAACTTCAACCCCGATAGAAACACGGCGTTTTTCCCCACCGGATATCCCACGGGTCCTGTTATCTCCAATTCGGGTCTTAGCAACGTGGCTGAGTCCTAGTTCCTGAATCAGTGACTTGACTCTGAAGCAGAGTTGATCTTGAGGAAGCTTTAGCCTTAGCTTTGCACTAAACATAAAGGTTTCTTCAACCGTAAGCAAGGGAAACAGAATATCATTTTGTGTAACATACCCTAAAGTCTTCCTGAACAGAGCATTATCTACAGGCTTCTGGTTCACCAAGATGGATCCACTTTGTGGGGAAATTTTACCAGCAAGAATCTCAAGCAGGGATGATTTTCCAGCTCCACTTGGCCCGACAATGGCGAGAATTTCTTGCGGCTTGGCTCTGCAGCTCACATCCTTGAGGACATGCCTTACTCCACCACTGCATGCTTGTTCAGGTTTTGCTTCTTCTTCTTCTTCTTCTTGTACTTTTTCTTGGTCTATATGTTTTGGAAATCTCCTAAAATTTTTGAAAGGGTGCTCTGTTTTCTGTGTGCGGATCTTGTAGTTGATGCCTATCGCTTCAACCTCACACCCTTGATCCTTCATCGCTTCAATGTGTTTTCTCCTACTCGTTTTGTCTTCCGATCCCATTTGGTTTTGCTTCTCTTATTTAATCCAAAAGGTTTTGGCCTCAGCTACAGACTGAAACAATGAGTGGCAAGAAGGAATTTCCTGCAATGACACTAAAGTCCTCGAACTTGTATCCATAGTTCACGTGCACTAGTTCTTGCTGTTTCTTTAACATGATATAATTCGTCATAGAAATTAGAAAATGCAATAGTTCATTGTTTTTTTTTTTAAAAAACTACATTCCACTTTTCAGGTGGCCATGATGGACGGCTATTCAGATGGCTAAATTTTGGAGAGACTACATACTGACACGGGTTACAGAGAGTGGCCCTTCAACGTGCTTGGGGATTTTTATTTTACAGTTACTTGTCCTTTGTGCTTAAACTATTGAAATTTTTTACCTTCATCTTCCTTCTCTAAATCTGTCTTTCTTCTTGAATCTTGATTAGATTAATGTTATTTTCTGTTTTGGGTCGGATCTAATATATTAAATTCGAGAGAAAATAGTGTCTAAGCTCTGGGCTATGCCCCTAGCCCTACAGGTACCAATACTAAATAAAAACTGGTTGCCAGAAATTTGCTGTAAAATCCTGAGTACAGTCCCGTAGCAATTTGGAGTGACATGGAAGGAAACTTGGGATTGAGAATTGACCAAAGTGGTGGCCCCTTGGGGACCTCAAGTTTGTGGCTGGAATTTCATGATGCTGCAAAACCAATTGAAATCTTCCATTCCCCTGTAAGTTGACAAGACCATCAATATTAATCCGTCTTTATCTTTAACTTTTATGATTATAATATCTTAAGGTCGCCAAGTAGCTCTAATTTCATTAGGGCAAATAAATAAAAAATCATTCTCATGAAAATTTATGGCATCCAACCAACCAATAGCATACAACAAGTGAACTTAGAAAATACTTTCAGGAGAGTTATTTCCAATTTAATCCAATAATACTCAAATATAATCTAGTCATGTAGCCATATCAAAGGAAGAAAAATATGGCATCCATCATTTTTCATAAACCAAAACAATAAATGCTAGTAAAAAAGGGCCACCCCCGACGTTCCAAATATGTGCATGTAACCTTAACCTATGAATTGTAATTAAGATTTCTTTCAAAAACTTGTTTATCGAATTCATTTTGAGGGGTTGTTTGGTACTAGAGGGATTTGAAGGGGAGGAGTGGGGAGGAAAGGAAAATTTTTATGAGTAGAATTTTCAAAAAAAAAAAAAAATTTAATTAATTTTCTTACTCTTTTATCCTATATCCTCCTTATATTAAAATTTTACAACCTTAATTCTCCAATTTTATTTCTTAAAATTCACTTCATCAAATTTTTCCTCCCCTCCCCTCCCCTCCAAATCCCTCGACACCAAACAGCCCCAAGCCTCTCTTAAAAAAAAAAGATTTACAATCAGTTTATTTATGTTAAAAAGAATTAATCTGGAGTTTATTGAATGATGTGATTCAGTGGGATAGAGGAACCACCCGTGAACCCTTTTCTGTGGCCTTGGCCCACGTATGAACACCAACTCATAATCACATATTTACTATTAAGATCCTGGATTAAAAAAAACTACAAAGAAAGACAGACATGTAATAACCAATTCCTCTTAGCCATGCCCGTGAACCTTTCTCTTTCCTGTTTCATTGCATCATTCAATTATTGAACCTCCCACCCGTTATAAAATATTGATTTTTCAGCACTGTTTTGTTTTATATAGGATGCTTCAGTTCCTGTTTTATTTTTCTGTGTTCTCCTGTGGTAATGGTTGATATCTGTTTCTGCTCTAATATATAACTGTAATGATAATAATAAACCATTCATCTGACATAAAACATCTAAATTTCTTTAACGATATATCCTATTATTTGGAAAAAAATTATTTCTTTATCTATATATATCCCTAATTAATGCAGTGCTTGTGAATATGAATTGCTTCCAAGGGGGACCTGATCTATGATCCTATCTGCTGTAAACAAAACAAATATGCTCAACTAAAAAGCATCTTGTTTGTTGTAGCTTTGTGAAGCATGCTGTACCATGAACTGGTGGACACATGAATGATATTTGATTTCCACAAGCCAGATCAGAGCTTCTATGATTTCTCTGCATCAAAATGATCGCCTTGCATCATTGAAGTTGAATTTGAGAGAGTTTTAAGTTATCATGTATGTCAATGAAGATTTGTAGAGTTTCACACACACACAACAAAATGCAGGCAAATCAAATAAAAGAATAGTACTACTATATTCCTTCTGGGGGATTGTTGATTACTATCTTGTTTATTGCCATGCAGGTTCTGTGAGACCATTGTTTATTAAATCGTGATTTTCGAATCTACGATCCAGTAATTTCCATGTCGTTATTAGCTCTATGTATTATTATGATTTTTTTACAAATATTTTTGCCCCTTGACTGAAGGAAGTCAATCCATTTGGTTCCAATCCAAGCAGGTTATCTACTCTTGAAGATTCATAATGAATAAGTAATGAGACCCAGTAAGCTGGATCCAGGTTTAATTTGAATTTATTTAATTTGTAGTTTGAAGGAGAATAATGAAACTTAAACTGGGATTCTTTTAAAATATACTTTTTAATATAACAGCAATAATTTTTTTTTTCTTGCCAGCTTTCAGTTATGTCAATTTGTCGATAGTAAAGTCTTTTGTTTTTTGGGTTTTTGGTCGTGGGGCCAAAGTCAATCCTCTACTATATACTTGTTGATATCAAAATTATCATTGAAATTAGAAATTAGGATTCAATGTTTAGGGATTTGTATATCAAAATTTATAAATTTGTCTTAGAAATAATTTTGCATTAGAGCCAAGAGATTAAAAATATTGAAAGTTGGCAAAAAAAAAAAATATTGAAAAGCTGATAATACATTAATAGTGAAATGCCTCATCATCATGATCATTTTTATCGAAATGTTTAATACTAAATTAAGTAAAAACATGCTCTGAGAATATTGTCAAGAACAAAGAATATTATGATGTTATATATCTCAAATTCTAGAGGCATCTCAATATCCCATATAATTTGATGAGTCAGCAATTTTCGTTAAGAGAAACTAACGGCGTTAAGTTTGATGGACTGAAATTGCACTTTTTAAACTTAAAAGACTAAAATGAAACCTGACGGAAACATAAAGGATTAAAAGTATACTTTAACCTACTTATTACTAATATGATATGTATTCAATTGTTAGAATTTGAATCATTATATGCTATTTAGATATATAAAATTAATATGTATTGATTTAATCACTATTTACTGGATCAAAATTTAATCACTAATGGATCAATGAACCTTAGTTGGGAAGCGTTATTTATTTTATCCCCTCTAAAAATTTAATTGTTAAATTAACAGGCCATATGTTATTCTTTTTAGAAAGGCGTAAGGATTATCTATTATCCGAAATAAGGTAAATTCTTATTTTTATAGCAATGTTTAAGGCATTTACCAAAACATCCAAAAGTTAGGATGTCTTCTCAAACATTGTAGTGACGGTTCAAATCCCTCCCACATGGTGAGAAGTTCAAACACCTTATTACTCATCTCACAGACAATGGGTACATGTTATTCTTTTTGGTCCCATTGAAAGTTGTGTTAGCTAGAACTATGGTGCTAAGCATTTTCATATGAACAATATGGGGTTTGTTTGGCAAAGAGTTAAGTAAGGTCAAAAGCACGTTCAATGGTGTTTTTCCGCAAAACGGGATAATCCCCACATATTTATCTCGACTTGCGTAAAAGTACTTCTCTACCGCGTTCCCAAATGAGCCCATGACCTCTATTTAAACTAAACGATAGTCAGAGTTTTTTTAATAATATTGCCTTCGATTTTTAATATAAGATTTATTTTAAATAAAAAAAATTGAATTACAGAGTAAATATTATATATTAAGAATAGAAAGAGATAAAACAAGACATCTATTGTGTTCATGTGTTGTGCAGTTTAGTAACACTATTGTCTAATAGTGCAAAAATTGAACAAGTTCAAGTTTTGCAATATAGGGCAACTCAAAATCATTTTTGTGAAGAGTAAATTATTCAACCACTTCAGTTAGCGCTATTGAATAAACCAAGTGAACAAACAGGGCAATTCAAAACAGGTCGTTTTGAACGAAGTTAAATTATTGGTTAATCGATAAGCCAAAATTAGCCAATTACATTTTAAGAAACAAGTAATTAATTGGCAAAAAAAAACAGAAGAAACAAGTAATTAAGCAAGTGGAATATCTGGCAAAGCAAGATATGACTCCAATATGATGGTTTGTCCGGGAAACAATTTTTCTCAACGGTGCACGTAAGTTAAGACAAAAGTATCTCGAAATCCGTAAAAAATATATTGAAATCTATAAAAATATTCTTAAAATCCATAAAATCATTTTGAAACCTGTAACTCATTTCTCTCAACGGATTCACAAACACACATGAAGATTATATGGGCTCAAGATATGACGTCTGCAACCTTTCCTTAAAAAAATTTGTGAAAATTTTCTATTTTAAAAAAATTATTGAATAAAAGGATATGATATATTTTCATATACCCATATTAATTGGTATTTGAAATCATTTCTTTTTTGCTAATAAAATTTTGAGATAATTGCAATTAGATTTTAAGTAAGGGAAGTAATATTTGATAAATTTTAAAGATTTATCAATAAATTACTTTCACTTGTTCTTTGTTAATGCTGACACTTCTACTTATCATTGACATAGTTGCCAATACATATTTAAGTATAAAATTTAAATAAATGCACTGTTAGTGTAATTTTTTAACGACAATTTAATATTAATTTAGAGAAATCAATAATAAATCCCTGAAATTTGATAATCACTTTTATTTTCTAACAAAAAAAATCAGTTATCACAATCTTTTAAATTTTAATACGTATAAAATTATTAGTAGCAAATTGGCGGGTCCCCTTTTTTTCATTTTGTTATTGTATTGTACCATTTCGCGCCGCGCCGAAGTTGTGGCGTGATAGTGTGATAGGGGTAATTCGGAAGTGTAACGACCTCAAGTTCCTGTGGTGGGTGTGGAAGAGTCACTCATCTCCATCTCCATGCAGCTCCGTACTTTCCCTCGCTCTCCTTCTTCCTCTGGTAATGTTATTTCTCCTCCGTATTACGATTCTACTTCAGCTATTCGGTAACTAACTAATTAGCTATTAGCTTCCTTTACCTTAGAGGAACTGGTACTTCAAATGAAGCCCTCTTCCTAAATAGATCAATAGGGTCATTCGATTCTTGATGAGTTTTCGTTTTAATTTGTGTTGATAGGTCTGTACCATTATTTCAACTCAGTATTTGGCATTTTGCCATGATAAACTTTGGTTAACATCGATATTCTGATGATTCTGATATGATCAATCCTTCTGTTTCTGAAATAGAAGAGATGGTTGAAAAATACCTTTTGTAACGATATTTTTTTTGAGGATGCTTGCAAGGGAGCTCAATGTTGCGAAATCACACTTAATATCCAAAACTATGTTTTTGTTATGATACAATGGAGCTTGCAAGGGATCTCAATGTTGCGAAATCACACTCAAGCTTGCAAGGGAGCTCTCCTCCTTATCATACAATGCAAAGAAGTTTTCTCTGTGTTCTAATTATGCTTATTTCTGAAGCATTGGTTATTATTTATTAAGTATTTCTGGAGTAGCAAGAATCGTGCTTGTTGGGAAAAAAAAAATAAAAAGGTAAGAATCGTGCTTATTTCAGGAAGTGTGTTCTTTCTGGTGAGTCATCGACTAAGCAAGTGGAAGACTTGTAATGGATGTAACTTGGCTACTAGATTTCTTGGAAGTAGCTTCTTTCATAAGAATCAGAAGGGTAACAAGAGATCTATCTCAAAATGCATTGGAGCACCCATATCCTGTTCTGCGGCAATTAGGAGCGATTACTTTATACCTTCTAAAGAGCAACTAAGTGATGCGCGATTGATATATTCCATTGCTCCAGCCATGGGCCACAACCAGGTATATTTTGATATATTTTGCTAATTTGGGTTCTGCATAATCTTAGGGGATGATTGTTGATCCATGTTCATATATGTAATCGTCTCAAATTCATGTCATGAATTTGAAACTGGTGGCTTTGAGCTATCTTCACTCAGATTTTATTATTTTATCTGCACCAATCCCTTCCCCAATCCCCTTGTGGTAGGTTACTTGTATGATTAACGAGGTAGTTGCAATAGTTAGTTCTTTAATAACTACTTATTTAGCTAACAATAACCACACACTAACTTCTTTTATAACTAACAATGATTACAAACTAACCCCTTGATAGTTAGTTAATAATTTTGTGATGGCTAGACACAACTGGCACAAGATAAAGAGGGCTGACTGAATGGAACAGAAGAAGTAATTTGTTGACAATATGTGGCATGTTTCTTTATTTTTTTTCACATTACCTTTTTCTGACCTCTGTATATGCAATTATGCACGCTGCCGTGGTTATGAATTATCAGCTAGCACTTGGACAACAAAATAGATGGTAATATGCACACCTTAGTTATGCTTGTTGTACATCATTGTTGTTATATATCCAGTACAACAAACCTTAACCCATTAGGCAGGGCCAGCTGCATGAATCAATGATGTTATTGTGCTCTACCAATAACCATATCTCCTTATATCTAGTAATGGAACAAATTAGATTCTTGTTACTCACATATTTCAAAATGAAATTGTAAAAGAAGCGATCATTTGTGCTGTTCTTTTGCCTTTTTTCGAGTTAGAGATTTCAATGGAAACTTTCTGCTCTTAGGTGCAATAGAATGAATCTTTCCTCCTATCTGATTTCTTTAAGTTGCTTCTACTGGGATTGGAGGGCGCAACGGAAGATTTAAAATTTTTCAATCCCTTCCTTGCATCTGTTGAAAGTTTTTAAATCGTGTAGCTAAGAAGCATATCTTTCTTGGAGTGTTTTCTTTTCCTTTCTTGCTCGGTTTCAAGAAGCCGATAGTTACGATCAGCTGCTTCTACCCGTATCCACACGAATGACTTTTTCAACACAAATGTATGCTAGCGCCTCTATGTCCGACTCTTGGATCTCCTTCCCACTCTCAGTTTCTCTTTCAAGTTTCTGAATTTCGTTTTTCAAATGTGTCTAATGGAGAACTCTGACCATCTATTTATAGACATTTAGAGTTTATCCTTTTGAATTTCAATTTATCTTTTATCTATTTCAAAATTCAAATCTGATCAGAAACTATTAAATCCGAGAGATTAAATAAAGATGATTTTTTCTAAACTTATCCAACAGATATAAGTTAACCAATTTATTTAATTTGGATAAGGAGTCAAATAAGGATAAGATTTAATTTATCTCCATATATTAAAACAAGATAGGTCAAGATTTAATCTATCTTTATAAATTAAATCTAAGATCTTATCTTTCAAATCAAGATTTAATTTATTTCTATAAATTAAATTCAAGATTTATTCTATCTTTTAAAAGAAATTCGAAATATTATATCTTTTTATATATATAATATGTACATATCAATATATGCAATATATAGGAATATATATACATGAAAAATATATATTATATATATAAACACATTTATATATACATACATATATATATCCTCATAAGAATATTCAAGATTTAATGAATCTGGACATTTCAGCTCTTGTAAGGCCAGTTTGTGTGCGACTTTTTAGGCACATATGAAGTTGCTAGTGAATATATTAGCTCACAAGTCATAAGCGGTTTTTAGTAAGACATTACGATTACCCAATTCACATGAGGATCTGTAAACCAATACAATTTATCATACAATCACATCACGTCCTTTTTGTTACATGATTTTGGTCAATGATGAGGCATGGGGATTGTCATCCTCCTATTCTTGACCATTACTTTCTCGATCCCTGAGTGGTCTGCCGGATAGATGGAACTTCCTTTCCATCACAGTATGGTTATAAATTTCTCAGACCCACTCATCGAGGGGTCCAACAATATCCCTCTAGTAATGTGGGGGACAAATCATATCTTGACCATTCATATTCCTCTGCATGAAATCCACCAAGCCTGAGCATAGCCTTTATCATCACTCGATGACTTTTAACTAGGTCAAAGATGAGCATATCTCATGTAGGAATCCATGATGATCCAAGTCAAAGGGCATTCATATTCCTCTACATAGAATCTCACAGCAGCTCGGTCCAGCACGTTGTACTCTTACAAGTGTCTATGACTTTGATTAGCATCTCCATACATTTCAAAATGAAGTCATAATGGCCTTATTTCATCTTTACTCCTGCGCAGATGATCAACCATGGGCATTTAGGATAATCATTATGATTTATCTAAGGACAATTTATCATAACAAAATATGTAAAGATTATGATATTGAAAATGAACAGTTTGTTAATTAAAATTTTCAAAGTCCAATACAATTTCCAACAGTTTCAATGTTTCATCTCATCACACTATTTTGATTATGATCCATTTCTTACAGGAATCTCATCCTGAATCACATTTAAGGGTTCCTGCAATTGTGAATGCTCTTGAAGAAATGAAGCTCACTTCAAAGGTGTTATGAAGTGAACCCTGCAATTGCAATCCTTTTTTTTTTACAGGAATGGTTTATCGTTTTTCATCTATATTGGTCTTTGCAATATCTCCTTAACCAGGTTATAATGTAAAAACAGAGTTATGATTAGTCATACTTGCAGTGGCATATTATGGTATGAGATAAAAGTATGCTCATGTCTGCGACCACTTATTTGTTTGGTGTAATCAGTTCCGAGGTTCTGAGATTATTGAGCTTCAAAACTTTAAGCCTGCCTCTGTAGATGACGTTGCAAGTGTTCATGCAAGAGCCTATGTATCTGGCCTTGAGAAGGTAGGCTCTTTATCCTATTTTACTGATGTCTTCATTTCGGTCATTTCTCTGTGACCTGGTTTTCACGTTCTACTACAGTCACTTGGTACTGTTAATAAAGTTATGCACCTTAAGCATTTACCTTATGCATTTCATGTGATTTTAAATTAAAAAGAAAATGATGCTTCTAATTTTTGATAGTTCCCCCATCTGAATGTTCTTAGGCTAAGGATCAAGCTTCTTATGCTTCTAAATTTTGATAGTTCGCCCATCTGAATGTTTATAGGCTATGGATCAAGCTTCAGAGAAAGGACTTATTTTCATAGATGGCTCTGGACCAACCTATGCTACAGCCACTGTAACACTCTGAAGTTTCTTTTCTTTTCAGTTGTCCAAGCTTATGTATTTGCAGAAGATCATTCTATTCGACACACTTTATACGTTGTTTTAGTAGAAGACACATCTATCCTGCGTGGAGTACTGTCATGTGTTCATCTGCTTGTTCTCTGATGGTGGTGCTAATAATGCAGACATTTCAGGAGTCACTAGTTGCTGCTGGAGCTGGATTAGCCTTAGTTGACTCAGTGGTGACGTCTCCACTTGGCATGACCATCTGTTAGTGATAATGTGTGTGTGTTTTGGGGAGGGGTAAGTGGGTCTGAGGGTGGATCATTAGATATATACATTAATGCTTCTTATGGCTGTGCTTGTGGGCATATTGGCAAAATTTGTCTATTTGTTGGGAAAATTTAAACTTAGGTCCATTTGGACTAAAAGTTGCTTCCAAGATAACATGATGCCACCTTTCAATTTAGACTGTTCCAAACCAGGGGTCAATTTGATTTTATTTGATCTCAAATTAAGTGTAACATATTTTCTTTTCTTGACTTTGTAGTTCCTCTTTCTAAAACTAATTTTAGCTAGGACATTCTAAGACTGATTTTGACACTATATGCATTGTTTTATCTATGTTTCTTTCTTTCCGAGTGGGAAGGGGGAGGAAGTAACAAGTATCACATATTGTGGAACCGGCCTCTGTGGTTGTTTCTTACTTCCATTCTAAACGCACTGGATATTCAATTTGAATGTTTATTTTCATATTCAGGTCACAGCTTCAAAGGACAACCGTGATCCCCCCACTGGCTTTGCTTTGATAAGACCGCCTGGACATCATGCTGTTCCACAAGGGCCTATGGGATTCTGTGTTTTTGGAAATGTGGCCATTGCTGCTCGTTATGCTCAACGTGTACATGGACTAAAGCGTGTGTTTATAATTGATTTTGATGTCCACCATGGGAATGGAACAAATGATGCTTTCTATGATGATCCAGATATATTTTTCCTTTCAACTCACCAGGTAAGACAATAATCGGTTCAGATACCTATATATAACTGCTGAGTTTTAGAGTTTACTCGCTCAGAGTTATCTTAGTTGTATAATTTCAGTTCTGGGTTGCTGCAAAAATAAGCTTTACCATATTATAACTGTTGTGTCGTTGAAGCTTTGAATTGGACAGTGACGGTGCCATTAGACATGTCATTAACCTGGACTTGGTGACATGGTGAAACCGGAAGAGTCCATAAGTAATTTAAAGTGTCGAATGGTGTCTCATACATGGGTGAAATATGGTCTAAATTTTTTTGAAGCTTCCCTGCAGACCTGCTTAACAGGGTTGAAATAGATGCACTACTTCATTTTCTTATAAAAAAAAAAAATCTCTATGTTCTGATTCATGTCCTATTTGTTGCCATCAACTTTCCTGAAATCTATTGAACCAAATTTCATATCCTTCTCTTCAGCACTCATTATAAGCTTAAATTAAGTGATTTTGCATCTGAAAGCTCTTAATCTATGGCTATATTTGATCATTTTTATGGCTCAGGATGGAAGCTACCCTGGCACTGGTAAGTTTGATGAGCTGGGAGCTGGAGATGGAGAAGGAACCACATTAAACCTGCCTCTACCTGGAGGATCAGGTGATACTACTATGAGAAATGTGTTTGATGAAGTCATTGTACCTTCTGCTCAAAGGTTTAAGCCAGACATTATTCTTGTTTCTGCGGGGTGAGTCTTCCATAAAAACTGTTCATGTCAAAGCAAAGATCGGATGAAAAATGATGCTAAGAATGATTGGAAAGCCTATTTTACTAGTCTGAGCAACCCAGTATATGCACAAACTAGGAGCCTTACTATAATGGTATATTAATGCTATGATCCCTACGATTATGCTATTATGGTATCGCAATATCTACACAAAAAATAAAAGAATATTGCTATTCTAACAAAAAAAAAAACTGAATGACTTGAGTAAAAGAATACTTGCTACATTACTGTGTGAAAGACACTGGCAAACTGAACCCAACCATCAAATTTGGATTAGATCCGTAAAGCTATTAATGAACTCCCTCATATTCTTTGTTCTTGCCAACAGAGTTTGATTTGGAATTTCTTTTGATTTTATTTGTTAGGTATGATGCTCATGTGTTGGATCCACTGGCCAATCTCCAGTACACAACAGGAACATACTACATGCTTGCGTCCAATATAAAACAATTAGCAAAAGAATTATGTGGAGGCCGATGCGTGTTTTTCTTGGAGGGAGGATATAATCTCAAATCTCTTTCACATTCAGTGGCAGACTCGTTCCGTGCTCTTCTCGGTGATTGGAGTTTGGCATCTGAGTTCGATGATCTAAACATTCTGTACGAAGAGCCATCAACAAGGGTTAAACAAGCAATTGATAAGATAAAAGCGATACATTCCCTGTGACGTTCCAAGTGAAAATCAGATCTAGCTGCCATGTAAGTTTTCCTTCTCTACATCTCAATGACTTGGATGTATAATGTATTGATGCGTGTGCATGGTCCCACTTCATAAATACTATCGATTGTAAAGGATTGCTTTCAAAAAAGAATATGTTGTTTTGGTATCTTCCTTATCGGTAACCCTTTTTCCTTCAAAAATCTCTTTGGTCTCACAAGAAAATCATGCAATTCCTAACGCGCAGGTAATTAAACAGATTGGAAAGATATCATCCAGTGGGCTCTTTAATCTCAGTGGGAGACAGCCTATAGAGGTGCCTGGTGTCAAAGCAACAGAGTCTTAATGTAAAAGTTTTGTAATAATAGGACAAAATTTTCACATTGAAAAGGCGCCTTCACAATATGGATGATTATTACTATTGGACTTCTGAGGCAGAACTGAAAATAAGTTTCAAGTGCCATAATTGTATTTGTAAGGGGTAGAAAACAGTTAAAACATGTGTCAGAATCAATTTGGTGCCGACCAGCCCAAATGCTACCTAACGAGGAACTTAAAAACGCCAGTCCAGAAAAACATAAACTTATGTTTTGGATAAGCATGATTATGGCTTATGAAACTGATACTAAACCATCAAGTCGTTGACTATGGATGGCTAATTGTTTACGTAATGGAACAAGATTCCCATTCTCTAGTTTTGTTTCTATTTTTCTTATCCATTTACTAGAAAGGTTTCAGTATAGAAAGAAGAAAAATAAGTTAGAGGGAATGCAAGCAATTGAAGCACAAAGGTGATGATGATAGCTTTAGGTACACGACTACCCTAATTTTATAAGTATTAACAAATTTCAATTTTTTTTGGTCAAAACAAATTTCAATTTTTAAACATGGGAAGAAAAAAGGCAATATATATATATATATTGCAGGAGTTTGGCAAGTATGAGACTTGGCCGTAAAATGATCCATTAACTGATTTTCTTCAAAGGAACCTTCTGGATCCCTACTGGTACAATCAATTTGACTGGATCTGATTTCCCAGATATGTTTTCTTATCTGGAGGTCATGGGTAGAGTAAAATTGTAAAAAGAAATTATCTAATGGGAAAATCATTAAAAGGCTCAATGAAATGAATGTAATCAGTAAAAAGTACAAATAACAAATCAACAGTATGGATTTATTGTTATTTTATGCTCTGAAATTTCCCATTGCATACTAATAACTTTCTTTTATATCTAGGGTTTATGGGTAAAGTAAAATTGCTAAAAGATTATTTTTTTTAATCACCGAAATACATGTGCTGAATTGTAATTAGGAAGGAGGGGGTATGATTATGTTGATAGGCACAGAGTTAAACTTGATTATTACTTATGAATTGCTTGCTTCCTCAGATCTAGTGGGAAACCACTTCCATTTGAAAGGGAAAGACAGCTCTGCTTAATTAACGTTCTTTGCATAATGGATTATGCTTGCCTGTAAGACAAGAAATGATTAAGAAAAATTAAGAATTAAATGTAAAAAAAATTTCCTTGTCAAGTTGTAGAAGATGGTTTTGTTAGGTTCCAGGACCCTACTTTCTCATGATGGATAGTCCCCATAGCGCCGCCTTTTTAATAGCAAGTTGCAGTAACTTCATGCTTTTCTTTCATTTTGAATCATAATCCACCACAAGCTTTCTCATTCCTTTCTCTCAACTATAACACACACATACATACATCTCTCTCTCTCTCTCTCTATATATATCACCAAGCTAAAGCGGTATGTCAAGATATAAAAAAATATTATGGGAAGTGAAAGGGTGAATCTTCCACCTGGCTTTGTCTTCTCTCCAACAGATGAAGAACTAATCCTTCACTTTCTTTATCCCAAGTCCTTTCTTCTAACCTGCCATCCCAATATCATCCCTGACATTGATCTCCTTCTCTTTCACCCTTTTCAACTCAACGGTATGCGCATCTCTCCCTCCCTCCCTCTCTCTATATATATGTATAAATATATGTGTTTGATATCTACCTGATAAAAAACAGTTCATGAATCTTTGTTGGAACTTGTGCATGTAATGTTTGTTTGTATATATCAGGAAAGGCGTTTTCAAGTGGAAACGAGTTCTATTTCTTCACAAAGTATAAGGAAAAAAGAGTTATAGAAAGTGGCTATTGGAAGGAACTAGGTGTGACTGAGTCAGTAGTTTCATCAGCTGAAGGCAAGAAAGTTGGGATCAAGAAATATTTCGTGTTCAGCAACGGAGAAACTCCTCATGGTACTGAAACCAACTGGTTCATGCAAGAGTATCATCTTTGCTCTTCTGGGTTTAACACTAGAGGAACCCCAAAACGTGTAAGTTATTTAGTTATATACATATAGTTAAGCCAATCCAGTATATTACATGAAAAGATCGAAAAAAAATTCATAAACTCTTGTGTCTTGTTGATTGAATCTGATAAAGGATAAAAGTAAATGGGTCCTCTGCCGAGTCTATGAAAAGAAAAGAGATTCTGAGGAGGAGGAAGAGGATGAAGGTGGAAGCACAGAGCTTTCGTGGATGGATCAAGTGTATATGTCGACGTTGGATGATGAAGAAGGAGAAGGAGAAGGAGAGATTAGCTTCCCTAATTAGATTGAAAGCTAAATTATATATCACATGTACAACATCAAGTTAGTTACATTCTTTGTTATTATTGTCTTTTCAATCTCCTCCCTACAATTTGCATGTTAGCTTAATGCCTTTGCCAATGTCAAATCTTATATTTTTTTTATTAGTATGACCATTATGGGTTATAAAAACTAAAACTTTTATAATCATAAAAAGACATTTTTCCATCACCCAAAAAAAAAAATACATTTTTCACGTGATACCATAAAAAAATTCCATCTTGTATGAATATGATGATTTTATATATCTAATGACATATTACATAAAATTAATATAAGAATCGATTCTTTCAACAAAAACATGATTTTTTTTCCACTTATAAATATAGTATATTAATTCAAAATTCAATTAAGCACGTACACTTAGGGCTTGTTTGTGAATCAGGTTTGAAACCTAGGTTTCACAGATTCCAAGGTAAAAATTAGGTTTTGAAAAATGATTTATGTTTGGGAAGTTATAGCTTTGATAGATTCTGAGGCAAAAAAGTGGGTAGGAAAGAGGAAAGTAAGAAAGAGAAAGAAAGAAAAAGTAGGAAAGAGAAAAGAGGAAAAAATAGGAAAGAGAAAGTAGGAAAGAGAAAATCTAAGTTTCAAACTAAGGTTTTGTAACCTAGATTTTGAAACCTAAATACCAAACAAGCCCTTAATTTTTTTTGATACAACAAGCCCTTAATTTGTTTGTGCATAAAAAATACATATAATCTAATCTGGTTGGGACGGGAGTACCAATAAGTATTTTAAACCTAATTATCGGAACTTTATCCTTTGCGAAAATGGGCCTTAACAACTAGGTCCGATTTAAGCCGCGGTCCAAAAGGAAGCCCAATCTGTCTAACAACCCTAATGCCAATCTCTATATAAATATATGAATCCCGGAGCACCTGAGCTGACCGTCTCTCTTCGCTTGCCTCTATGCACCGCTCTCCCTCCGTCCTCTCTCTGAACGTTTTGAAACTCTTGTTTATGATCTATGTTATGAGGGATTCCGTAGCCAACATAATATTGTGTCTAGTCTCTGATGAATATGGACTGGAGACAAACGTTCTAATAGATTCGATTTTCTTTGAGTTTTTTAGGAAGAGAAAACTATGAAGCAAGTTCAGCTTCTTGATTGGATCTCGATGTTGAAGTTACGGTCCAGTCAATCATATTCACAAACTTGCGATAATAATTCGCCAGTGCCACTCGCCTGATTTTGATTTCTCCTGATATTTTAGGCCCTTCTATCACTGGCACATCTATATATTCCTCACTCGCTCTTCGTTGTGATTTTCCAATTTTTAGTAGTGATTTTAGTACGGATTGATGCATACTTAAGTAGTATTCTGGACTTTGTTAAGCAAACGCACTCTGTCCCAAAACCGTGTTTTGCGCCAATGTTTTGAGGCAATTTCTTCGTTTGCAATAGTAAATCGGGTTTATGAAATTAGGTTTTCAGATGCTCTAATCCAGCAAACTCGCCCATATGGTTTGTTTTGACTGGTAACCGTATTGGGCACATTGTTGGAGTACAAATCACTTCATAGTCTTTCATAATCGATATGCTTAGAATAATGATTGTGATACTGTGAGCATTTCTTCACTCGGCTAATAGAATTGTTGAAGAGTGGACTGATAATGAAATGTAACTGATTTATATGGGTAATGTTAGGTCAACGGAGATGCTGTGTAAGGACATGGCTGTGCTTAAACTGTGGACCTACCCTTGTGCATTTCTTGTTAGTCAAAGGAATAAGAGTGCCGAATGGGACCAGCCAACCATTTGCTAATGCTTTCTCAAGTTTTGTGGCCTGCTAATATTTGAAATAGCAATTTTTCTAAATTCATTGTTTTACTGGATGCTATCAGTGTTTGTGTTAGCGCATGCTTACCTATATTACGTTGAAAACTGATTTATATGGGTAATGTTAGGTCAACGGAGATGCTGTGTAAGGACATGGCTGTGCTTAAACTGTGGACCTACCCTTGTGCATTTCTTGTTAGTCAAAGGAATAAGAGTGCCGAATGGGACCAGCCAACCGTTTGCTAATGCTTTCTCAAGTTTTGTGGCCTGCTAATATTTGAAATAGCAATTTTTCTAAATTCATTGTTTTACTGGATGCTATCAGTGTTTGTGTTAGCGCATGCTTACCTATATTACGTTGAAAACTCAGATTCTACCGTTGTTTAGTGAAAGATAGTAAAGGTGAGTTCACGGATAATGTGAAATTCTCCACTTTCAATTTTAACAGTGAGTACAAAGGTACAGCCTAGTCCAAAAGGACTTGCCCATTTAAATGTGAATCCTTTCAACTTATAAACCCTCCTTCTCTTATCAGATTTTTCAATTTGTAACCCCAAACATTGACATCTCGTTCCATGCAGGCGAGAACTGACAATTCGAGTAAATCTCCAAAAGAATATCTGCACTTTAGGAATAAGTTTCTGACAACCTATAGTCCTCCAGAAACGACCAAAATCAACTTCTCCAGTGTAGAAAGTCATTACTAACTTTCTTTTTCTACCATAAATAAAGGGTCAATACTAGCTTTTGATAACCTTGAGTCACCCTATAACATCCCGATTTATTACCCAATCAACAAATTCCATCCTTTGAAACCAGTAGAGAGAAGGGAGTCCTCATCATAATATCAGCAACTCTCAGAGGGATATGATTAGCTCTATGGTGTTGAAAAGGTTGATTTGAGAGCCATCACCAATTTCCCATTTCAGGTTGTTTAAGATACTATCCTTTCAAAATTTAGATCGAAGAGACCTCTAGATGATTGCTCCGACATCCAGCAAACAACAATACCTTGGCTTAATTACCATTACCAAAGCAAGTGAAGATTCCTTTCGAACTGGTATAAGGCGCCAGACATTCTTGACCAACAGAGCCTTGTTATAGATTCCTAGACCACCAAAACTCTATCCCATGGCAACATATGACAAAGGTTGGAATTCCCATCAAGACGTGTTTTATATTCAGTATACTGTTATCTTGAATAATATTGTCTTTCATAAAGTGATATATATAATAAAAAATAATTGCCGGCAATCTAGTGAATCTACGATAAGATAAAGAATGCGCTAGTGAAAATGAAATAGTAGGCTTAATCAATGTCAAGCTTCTGACCAAATTTAATACCCGCCATTTCTGAAAATTTCATCTTCTTGGAGATATTATAATTTATTTTAATTTAGTGTTTATAGTATAATTTTTAACATTAAAAATACTTATTTCCTCTTTTTTAAGAGTTTGATTTGTTTACTATACCTATAAATGATTATATATATGTATATACATTTAGATATCCATATTATACAAGGACAAGCAGCAGGCAAAGACCAAAATTTTGATTTTTTTTAAATTACAGCCCTGTTTCTGTCATGACTCACCTGAAACCTGTAAATGAAACGAAATATTAAGAAAAGAAAAACAAAAGATCTGCCTTCCCCTCCCTAATCCATATAATTATAGAATGTCATTGATATTTCTCTCCCCATCTCTGATTTCCCCCCAAATTCAGCGGAAAGAACATACCTTATCTCACTGCATAAATCCCAATCATGGCGTTCCTTAATATAGAGTTATAGACTATTTTTTGTGTCCATCGTATGCCGCACAAAAAAAGCTCACCCTACATTTGCAGTAAGGACAACCGCCACCTCTATTCCATTCGCTTGTTCTCTTCCACTGCACAAAACCACAAATTACATTAAACTACTAAATTTTTTCTTCATCCATGCTCCATCTCTCTCTCTCTCTCCCCCCTCTCTTTCAATTCCACCTGAGTCAAATCCCTTTCTTCTTCCCCATCATCATCATTGCCCCACGACTGCGTTAATGGCGATGCATGCATATTGTTATTATCATTAGGTTTGACTTATGAAGAAAGAAGCCTGACTGGTCACCTGGAGTAGTTGTCGTCGTCGTCGTCGACGTTGGAATAATATTATCTGAAACATATATACACATACATACGAGGAATTGAATTGATCCGAAATTCAAACTAACCTTGGTGTTGTGGTTGGGGAAGAAGGTAGATAATAAAGATGGCGGATGGTAATAACCCAAACAGTACGGTTGACGACATAATTTGCTACTCACCCACTCTGGTTACCACCAATGGCATCTGGCAAGGAGACAACCCTTTGGACTATTCTCTTCCTCTCTTCATCTTGCAGCTAACCTTAGTCGTCCTCGCCACTCGCATCTTCGTCTTCATCCTCAGGCCCTTTCGCCAGCCTCGTGTCGTTTCTGAAATCTTGGTCAGTCACGAAACATATATCCTCTCTTTATATTATATATATGCATGGAAGATCAATTAAGTTCTTTTTTTCCCTTTCAGGGTGGAGTAATGTTGGGCCCATCGGTGCTTGGAAAGACAGGGAAATTTGCGGCTGCGATATTCCCATTAAGGAGTGTGATGGTAATAGAAGCAATGGCTAACGTGGGACTGCTTTACTTTCTGTTCTTGGTTGGTTTAGAGATGGACATTATGGTCATCAAACGTGTTGGCAAAAAAGCTTTAGCCACAGCCATTGCTGGTATGATCTTACCTTTCGCCATTGGAGCTGCTTTCTCCTTCCTCCTTCACAGACAAGATAACACCAACATGAATCATGGCACCTACATTCTCTTCCTTGGCGTCGCTCTCTCTGTAACAGCTTTCCCGGTTCTGGCTCGTATTCTAGCCGAGCTCAAGCTGATCAACACAGAGCTTGGCAAAATCGCTCTCTCTTCGGCTTTAATCAACGACATGTTCACTTGGGTTCTGTTAGCTTTAGCCATTGCTTTGGCTGAGAACCAGTCGGCTTCGTTAGCTTCTCTTTGGGTTCTCTTGTCAAGTGCTGTTTTCGTAGTGTTTTGTTTATTTGCAGTGAGGCCAGCAGTTTCATGGATAATCTCAAGAACACCAGAAGGAGAAGGCTTCAGCGATTTTCACATATGTTTGATTCTTTCTGGGGTTATGATCTCTGGCTTTATAACGGATGCGATTGGGACCCACTCTGTGTTTGGAGCTTTTGTTTATGGTTTGGCCATACCTAATGGTCCTCTTGGGATGACTCTTGTGGAGAAGCTGGAGGACTTTGTTTCTGGCCTGTTGCTTCCTCTCTTCTTCGCAATTAGTGGCCTTAGGACGAACATTGGAGCCATCAAGGGCGCTGCCACGTGGGCCATTCTCATCCTCGTCATCCTCCTTGCCTGTATCGGAAAAGTCATCGGAACCCTGGCCGTCACCATGTATTATCAGATGGGCCTCCGTGAAGGTACTTCCATTGGCTTGCTCATGAACACCAAAGGCCTCGTCGAAATTGTCGTCCTTAACGTAGGAAGGGACCAGAAGGTAATTCACAAACACAACTATTAATCTGTTAATCTTGTTGTCCAATGTATCTTTGCAAATAAAATTATATTTTTTACATGAAACTTAGGGGTTAAGATTGTAAACGAGTAGCAGCTGAATGATCGATTTTGGAAAAAAAAAATGGTTGAGAGATCGAGTTTTAACCACATCAACATTGTTCGATAAAAATATATATAAATTTTCCCTCTAGCCAGGGATTACAGCTAATATATATTCTGAATCAACTTATTATATATATGTATATGTATATGCAGGTGTTGGATGATGAATCATTTGCGATCATGGTGTTGATAACGTTAGTGATGACAGGAATTATAGTTCCACTAGTGTCGTTGATTTATAAACCGTCAAGAAGGACTGTGTCGTACAAAAGAAGGATAATTCAGACAGCGAAACGAGATTCAGAGATGAGAATCCTTGTATGTGTCCACACTCCGAGGAACGTTCCGACCATAATCAACCTTCTGGAAGCTTCTAACCCCACGAAGAAATCACCCCTCTGCGTCTACGTCCTCCACTTGGTGGAACTCACCGGTCGGACCTCCGCCATGCTCATCGTCCACAACACCAGAAAACCAGACTGCCCCGCCATTAACAGAACCCAAGCTCAGTCCGATCACATCATAAACGCCTTCGAAAACTTCGAGCAACAAGCAGGGGGTGTCTCCGTTCAGCCCTTGACCGCAATTTCTCCTTACTCCACCATGCATGAAGACATCTGCAACCTCGCAGAGGACAAGAGGGTTGCCTTCATCATCATCTCTTTCCACAAACAACAAACAGTCGACGGTGGAATGGAAGCCACCAACATAGCCTTCCGTACAATCAACCAGAACTTGCTCACCAACTCGCCTTGCTCCGTCGGGATCCTCGTCGACCGAGGACTCACTGGCTCTAACAGATTATACACCAACCAGATCACACACCATGTCGCCGTTTTGTTCTTCGGTGGCCCCGACGACAGAGAAGCCTTGTCGTACGCCGGGAGGATGTTGGACCATGAGGGGATACATCTAACGGTGATGCGTTTTGTTCCCGGAAAAGAAGCAATGGAGCAACACTACGGTGCGAGCAAAGACAAAGAGAAGCGATTAGATGAGAGTGTTCTGAAGGAGTTCCGAACGAGAAGTGAGCACGATAATTTATCACTGGATTATATTGAGAAAGTGGTGAATAACGGAGAAGAGACTGTGGCGGCGATAAGGTCGATGGATGATATACACAACTTGTTTATCGTGGGAAGAGGGCAAGGGGTTATAACGCCGTTGACTGCGGGGCTGACGGACTGGAGCGAGTGTCCGGAGTTAGGTGCCATCGGGGATTTATTGGCTTCGTCTGATTTCGAGGCGACGGCGTCGGTATTGGTGGTGCAGCAGTACGTCGGGTCGTTCGGAGACGCCTTGACGACGCCGGAGCACATAGGCCATGAGGATTATCTCGACCACCATCACCTCTCACCAATAGGCAGATCACATACTAATGCGTTCCGTACAGAATCCTTCACGGTGTGATTGAGGAACACAGGCGCGCACATAAAAAATCTCTGTGCTCTCTTGATTTGATCCTTTTCACAGTGCAAGAAGATGCCACAGGAAGTCATCAAAGGAAGATGCTTTTTAGGATGATTGTAATTTGTTAATGTAAATTTATTAGTTCTTCATGTTTGCTTTCTTCTATCCTCCAAATCCTCATTTTTTTTTGTTTTTCCTTTATTAGCAGTAGAGATATGTGTGTTTAAAAGGTAGTGATAAAGGAACAGAGAAGTTTTATCGTATTGTTATTTGATGGGTGATAGTGAATGATTAGTTTTAAAGGAATACATAGTTAAGAATAAAGTGGGAGTCGTTGAAATGAGGATGTTGAGTTAGATGTGTGATCATATTGAGAAAGATAAATGATTCGTTTGGGTAAATGATGAAAGAAATAACTTTTTGATAGAATGATCTTGAAAAATGAATTTTAAGTAAAAAATTAGATGATGTGATGTGATTTATGTTTAAATTGTATGTAAGAAAAATGACCCTTGTAAAAAGAAAATGTTGTTTAAATAAATTTTTGGAAAGTAATTTTTCGTGAGAGAAGGGAATGCAAGCAAACACAGGGGGAGGGTCAAAAAAGTTTGCAAGGAGAAAGAAGCCACAACCCAAATTCCATGGGATTCGCTTCTCTTCTCTCTTTCTTTGTTATTTGGTGGAGCGTTTTCAAAAGTTAAAAGTACGTTTACAACAGTATTTTTTTGCAAAATGAGATAATTTTCTTTACATATTTATCTCGACTTGCGTAAAAGTATTTCTCTACCGTATTCCCAAACGGGTAAATCTTTTACAAGAAGGCCTTGAGAACAAACGTGTGTATGGTTGAATAACGTAAAATGACACTATCCTTAAGAGTTATTCCGTAACCCCTAAAAAAATTAGGAAGCGATACTCTAAAATTAAACGAAACCTTTTGTAGAAATACAGGGTGAGATAACTGATGAAAAATAATAGAACTTATCAAAGGCAAAAGGAATTTCAGTCTCTAAGATTCCCTTGTTTTTCTTATGTCTTTTATTTTCTGAAAATCTATATGTTTAAAATGGAGTGATAGAGAGGTATTTATAAATATTGAAGGGATGCCTAAAGGGTCATCTATTGAAGTAATGTAACTTTTCAATTAAAAAGTTGTAACTATTCACTATAAAATACTCTAATAATATTTTGAAATACTCTTTCCTTGGCACATCCATATATTAAATTTCTAACAAAACCATATAGCCAATCCCCTCTATCATCCTTGATCACTCCTCCGCAACCCAACAGCCCAGGATTTCCTCTACTCGCTCCATCTGAGTTGCATTTGACCCATCCATGCATGTTCTGGTTGTTTCCACTTCACCTCCTCCTCACAAGGCTTCCTCTTTCTTTCTTTCTTTCTTTCTTTACCTTCTTCCATGTTCTACTGTGCTTAAGTTGTCCTTGACTGAATCAAATGAGGAAGCATGGATGGTAAATGTGTTCTGTGCTTTGTTTACCCCTTTGCCCATATCAAAACCTTGTGAAGGAAAAAAATTGAGGAAGCATGGATGGCAACTTCCATAACATCCTCTCCAGGTGGGTATGTTGATTTTTACACGATTTGTTCAAGTGGTGGC
>JANTPZ010130669.1:0-10113 GCA_025593235.1 Vachellia pachyceras
AGACAACCTCGTAGAACAAAAACATCCACAACCATTAAAAATCACAAACATGCTCTAAATATTGATTGATATTGTGAAGAATAATATTTCTTGTGGTACTGCTTTCAGACAAGAAAGGATGCTTTAGAGAGAAAGATGCATGTCAAGCAAATTGAAACACTTGTGATTAATGATAGGTACAACCTCTAGATGGTCATCAAAACTAAATAAAAACGGAAAGGGCCTTCCTCATCCTCGATATTATTTTATGGTGGCTCTGGGAATGGAAGAAGTACATGGCCCAGCTGACGTCATAAAAGGTATTCCCTTGAAAGTAGCCACTCCCTTTTCATCAGTGAGAAGATTCTGCATTACCAAACAACACCAACGCCACCTCAACATCATACAATCAAATGTCTTAATACCAAACAATACTCACAAGTTTTATACTCACAAGTTTTTTGAGTTTAATGTTCTTTCAAATAGAATTTGTACTTTTACCATATACACTCTATACGAGGTTGATTGCTTTAGAAAAGCCTCTTTTCTCAGTGAGCCATAATTTTGATTGAAGAGCCTCATGAAAAGAAATTGAACATAGATAAAAAAAAAATTCTACAATTACAAAAGGATTGAGAAGAGAATACCGGTGTAATCTTCTCCAGCTGTTTCTTCTTTGGGTTAAGTACATCTTCTGGCTTCCCTTCAATCCTAAATTAGAGAAACGAACAAATCAGTGTAAAATATATAAAATCTCAAAAGGAAAACACAAGTAACCCAACCCAACTTTTTGAATAATCAGCTAAAACGTAGAGGTGTAACTTCTTCAGCAGCCACAAATAAGTCATTTTAAGATACTTCACAAAAGATCAGAAGTAATTATAAATATAACAAGAAAATGGCAATCCACAAATGTTTTCCAGCTATAGCCAGTCATCATTCGAAAACAGAAATAGAAATGCTCAACAGAATTCAAAAGTAGCCTAGCTCAGAAGCTCTTAATGACAAGGGGCAACTGGCAAACTTTCAACTACCTGAGCTCACATCAGTGGCATGTTCCACACGAAGACATTGACTTACAATACTGCATCTAGAGAATAAAATAGGCCACACAAGTAGGAAATCTTTGCCTGTAGGCTCAAGAAATTTCAGCAGATTACCCGCAAAATGAAACACGCTCTCCAATTTTAGCCCCTTCTGGAGGAAGCAAGGGCTCCACAACAGTATGATCTTCATTAGAAGCACATAGGACCTGGGAAATGGGAATCAAATGCATTGTCATTCAAATATCACAGGACACACCTCAACATAATTTGATTAATGTAGCAAAAGATGAGTGATTTATTAGGATAAATACCAGTCCCTCTGACATAACATCTCGTAGTTTTCCAGGTTTGACATTTGTAATAAGTACAATAAGACGGTTCTGTTGAGCACAAAGACATCAACCATAAGATTTAGGACTTAAAGTCAACAAATCCAACAGATATAAAACTGACTAAATCTGATCGTACAACACTAGGTCAGGAAACCATATTACCGTCAACTCTTCAGGGCTACAATACTTTGCCAATCCACTGACAACTTGCCGCAATTTGGCTTCCCCAACATCTATCTCCTCAACTAGCAAACTGCATCAAGTTCATCAATCTTAATATGTAAGTAGTACACAGGAGTCAAAGTGTCAAACATATAAAAAATAACAGCGTGAATAAATTTATCACAAGATTTTCTTTTGTAAGATAATTTTGCAAGGGTACCTATCAGCTGATGGATGCTTCCACGCTTTACGAATTTGTCCAACCTGAATATTTAGCAAACTGACACTAAGTTCTTTATCTTTCTCCGACACTTCTGTTTGAGCAGGTTTTGTACTCCCTTTAGCAGCATCCCTGTCCCCTGCTGCCCTTTTCTCAGTTGCATCCTTATCTCCTGTTACCTTTTCCTTCATGTTCAAAATAGAAAGGAAAAGAGTTGAATAGTCAGAGCACATTGAAAAGGGCTTACTGTTACATAAAATTAAATCAAAATATGTTGCCACGTTAAATAAGTCCGATCTTGTATTATTATAACTTGCCTCAACTTTGCTGCTCTTATCTTTGCTTGCTTCTATTTCTGGTTTGTTTACATTCTTAGTGCTTTGCTCAGTCTTTTTTGCTTTTGATTCTTTTGAATCAGCTTCAGCAGCTGCTACAGGTTTTGATATCTGCAATTAAAATCGAATAAGCAAAATGGAGTCAGCCTCCAAGAGATTTTGCATGTAATCAAATACATGGTTTATGTTGCATGACAGAGCACTTCAAGAAATCTAGTAGATATGCATGGCTATAGTCCATAAGGTTTGTACAAGGTGTTTCTCCAAAACGCCATTGTCATCAGTCACAATATTTAGAACTACTAGCCTAGAGTGTATGCCATTAAGATGAAGCGAAAAATTACATATTCTCCGTTTATGTTTACCCATTTTAAAATTTGCAGAAGTGGAAATTTGCAAATAAGTACAAAGGTTATACTTCAGGAATATATACAACTAAACAACTTAAGGCTCAAGCTTTGTTGAGTCTATGGAAAAATGACGTAAAAGAAATACAAGAATGATGGCTTACCGGAGGCTCAAATTCAGGCACCCGCACCAATATTTTCTCAAATAAATCTCCAAAATCCTCCTTGTGCTGAAAAGAATAACATCTAATCAAGAACATAAAGGATAATATGAGAGTAGCAACGGACATAGCCAAATTTAAACTGTAGAATATACCTGAATGTAATCCACCCATCTCAAGATATGTGGCAGTTTTTCTCTGTTTGTCTCTGAAAGGGTAGTCTGGCAATAAGCATCAACTAAGACTTTGTTAGATTTCAACTTCAGTATCAAAACACAAGTAATTTTTTTCCATGCTGAATTTCTCCCTTATCGTGCCAGTATCAGTTCCTTTCTTTTACTGAGGGCTAGAAAGATGAAGAAATGCCTGACCAACCACTTTTAGGTATTTTTTTTTGGGGGGGGGGGAGTCATCTCCTCTCTCTCTCTCAAATTAAAGTATGATGAGGTTGGCATGATGCATACCAGGGAAGAATGAAGAGAAGAAAAAACTATGACATCGGCTTCAGACAGTTTCAAACCATTGCCTAAAAGCACAGACTTTTCAGAAAGTTCATCATTTAAACCCTTGAGAACCTCAAAAGAGGCTTCAGGGGTTTCAGGGAAAGATTCTGCAAATGCTACCCACTTCATCACCTGCAAGTGAAAAACGTATGAAGGGTAAGAAATCAAATTAAACAAGGTGCCAAGCATAACCTTCTGGGGAGTATATTATAATTTAGATTCACATCCAATACTGGATATCAAGACTCAAAAACCATACATGTTTCTGACAAAAAATGTGCTTCACTGTAACCAAGCAATGGCAAGAAGGAAAGAGAGGGAAGAGAAAGGTAAGCAATTTAAAATACTAATGACATTAATGGCCTATTGACTTGCATAAGCAACTTTGGACATGCCCCCGACTTCAAAGCCCAAAGCCAAATTTATCATTGACCAGCACTAGAGAATCCACATAGAAATTGAATATCCATGAATAGTTTAGTAATCAGTAAATGCAGGAAAAACTATTCACCTCGTTACTGTCATTGCACCCATCTCCTGAGGCCTTTGAGATGTTTAAATAAAGACTCTTGACATCACTTTCTAAACCATCGGCTGGAGTAACACTCTGCATTGAAATATAAAGCAGGAAATTTGCCAAAGATCATCCTTCATAATCCAGAGAAAAACTTGCTAATATTTCTACTCCCCAGCTGGAAATATCTACTTTTGAGCAATGTTTTGCTAGCAAGCATTCAATTGTGTTAGTTTACAGCTGTGCAGTGAAGACAATGACCTAAGAATACAATAACTAAGTACTGGACTTCGATAAGGGACATATGTTCATAAATATGGTGATTTTTAAATCTTTTTCATTTCAATATAATATAATATAATGCAAAATTAGATTAGGACTTGGACATTGCACCAATCTCCACATAACAAGTTGCACTGTTTGCGACCCGTGAGTTCTTCACACACGCAGAGACTCACATTGGGGCAAACTTGGCAGGTAAAAAAAAAATTCTGATCTTCAACTGGAGCAAAATTAGCAGGTAAAACGATATTATGATCTTATAAGGACTTCAGTCATAAATAAAAATCCTGCTTCCCTATCAAGATTTCCTCAAAGAAAGGTAAATCGATGAAAATGCGCAATAGCATAAACATGCATCTCAATGAGATCATGTTGATTACACCGAACTGCTTCTGCCCATTGAAGCGAACCCAAATGGTTTTTTGAAAGTATGCTCATATGCAATTAATAACTTTGCGTATTGCCAGTTATTAGACAAATAATCAACTACTAAAGCGCAAAGTCCTTCAGATAGAAAAGGTTTCTATAATCTGGTAAATCTTGGAGGAACAGGTGAGACCCGATGAAAATCGAAAAATATGAATTTGAAAAGGGTATTTTAAATCCGTCGATTGCAATGAAAGCAGACTGAAATTAGCAGATTAAAACAGTGAACTTCGACTTACTGGATTTAAAGAAAGGTGTTTGCAGAGAGCCGTGACTATGAGTTTCTTTCTGCTTACACCAGCAATGGCAGCCATCTCTGATGATTTGCTGCTAGTATCTTCCAAGCACCGAATCCAAAGTTCAAATTTTGCAAGTGTTACTGAAATACTGAGTAGCTCTGCTTTTTGCAACAATACAAGGGCTTAGGTCAGGTATTGTGTATCCGCCTTCCTCCGCTCTCTTTTTCTTCCCCCGGGACTTTGGGGGAAAATAAAAATTTGGTCCCTATGTGATTTACATTAATTTCTAATTTACTTTAAAAAATTAAAATTTATTTTAATTACATCTTATAATTTATTTTCTGTCATCTACCTCATATAGTTTTTTGTTCTTGCCGAATAACCCTAATAGGTTCTGTAGTTTTTAACCAAACACTTACTCTAGCATGTCGTAACTTGTAAGACTTTGTTAATATATTGTTATTGGTGACACCTGCTTTTGGATCTATGTACGCCCCCAATGTCACAGGCTTAGTGATTTACTTGATGAAGCACCGTGCGGCCTAGCAAGACTCGCTCAAATCCTTGCTCAGAACTTGCTAGTAAGCCTTCCAAAGACTTAACTCGGTTTTAGAACTAAGGAAGTCTAAAGAGAGAAACTAGAGAGAGATGGAGAACTTGGGAGAATGCTTGTATATTGCTAAAATGCTTGATGGTTACAAATGAGGAGGGGTGAGGTATTTATAGGCAAACTCCCACCTCCTTACTATTCCCACCTCCTTAATGGACGGTAGAGATCGATTCAATCCGACGGCCATTATCGACCTTCCAGAATCCTCTCCTAAAATATCTAGATATTTATGCTAGATATTTACACATGTGAAAAATGTGAGGAGAACTCTAGAATATCCTAGTATGTATAAGTGTTCCCAAAAGAAATCTAGAGAATTCTAGGGTTCTCCAGAATAGACCGTGACATCCTCCCCCACCTATCCTGGCGACGTCCTCGTTGCCTTCTTCTCCTCATAAGCCTGGATCTGGCCCCGGAATTGCCACAAATGTGAAATGGGCTCCCAGCTTGCTTCACTTTCAGGAAGTCCCTTCCACTTGACAAGAAGTTCATGAATTAGAGGATTGTTGGATCGGCGCACCTTTCGGTCAGCAAGTATTTCTTCAACCTGTTTATCATGTTGAATTTTGATGCTCATTGGTGCACGCTGGGAGATGCTCCTGCCCGGATCCAAGGGATCACCATGATAAGGCTTGAGTAAACTCACATGGAAGACGGGGTGATACTTGATCCCGGCAGGCAGCTCAACTTTATAGGCTTGGGTCCCAATCTTCTTGAGAATGGGGAATGGACCTTCATATCTCCTGAGGAGACCCCTATGCCTACCCTCCAACCTCGCATGGGCGTACATTTTGACAAGGACAAGGTCCCCGACCTGGAATTCCCTTGGACGCCTCTTCTTGTCGGCCCACTTCTTCATCTTCTTGTAGGCTTTCTCCAAGTAGGCCCGAGTAATGTCAGCTTGATCATTCCAATCCTTTGCAAACTTGTATGCAGGAAGACTGGGCCCTTTGTAGCCTGTGGCAATTGAACTTGGGGTTAAGGGTTGCTGGCCCATAACGGCCTTAAATGGACTTCGCCCGGTGGACTCGCTTCTTTGAAGGTTTACGAGAATTGAGCTACATCGAGCAACTTTGCCCAATCTCGGTGATTGGCACTCATATAGTGCCTCAAGTAGAGCTCCAATAGAGCATTCACCCTCTCAGTCTGCCCATCAGTCTGAGGGTGAAAACTTGTGGAGAAGTTGAGCTCAGACCCCATGAGCTTGAACAACTCCGTCCAAAATCTTCCGGTGAAGCGAGTATCTCGGTCACTGATTATCGAACGGGGCAGCCCCCAATACTTGACCACATGTTTGAAGAATAATTGGGCTGTCTGCTCGGCAGAACATTCCTTGGGAGCAGGAATAAAGATGGCATACTTGGAGTATCGATCCACCACCACAATAACCTAGTTGAAACCTTCACTTGTGGGGAGGCCTACGATGAAGTCCATAGAAATGCTCTCCCAAGGACGCTCTGGAATAAGGAGAGGCTGTAGTAATCCGGCGGGCGTTGCTTGTTCCACCTTGTCTTGCTAGCACACAAGACAAGTCTTCACATAAGCCCCAACATCATCCTTCATCTGAGGCCAATAGTAGGATTCTCCTACAAGCGCCAGCGTGCGATATAGGCCAGGATGGCCGGCCCACTTACTATCATGACATTCCTTTAACACCTCTTTCCGAAGGTTGTCATGAGAAGGCATATAGATACGCTGGCCTTTTGTGAGGAGTAGTCCATCCTCGACCCAAAACCATCGGGTCTTGCCTTCCTCCACAAGGCTAAGGATAGATTGGGCTGTCTTATCATGCTTCAGCCCTTCCTTGATACGCTCCCTCATGTTGCTTTGGGGTCGACAGATGCTGGCAAGGGTGCTCTTGCGACTCAAGGCATCGGCTACTAGATTGGCCTTGCCTGGTTTATACTCCATGATGTATTCAAATTCGGCAAGGAAATCCTGCCATCGTGCTTGCTTGGGAGTAAGCTTCTTCTGGGTCTGAAAGTAGCTGGTGGCCACATTATCCGTTTTGATTACGAACTTGCTCCCAAGTAAGTAGTGCCTCCAAGTTCGAAGGCAATGAACTACCGCGGTCATCTCCTTTTCTTGGACCGTGTACCGCTTCTCTGTATCATTAAGCTTCCGGCTCTCAAATGCAATAGGGTGGCCTTCTTGCATCAGGACTCCTCCAATGGCGAAGTCGGAAGCATCAGTGTGTAGCTCAAAAGATTTGTTGAGGTCAGGTAAAGCAAGTACGGGCTCTTCTGTCACAGCCTTCCTTAGAGCTTCGAAGGCCTGTTGGCATTTGGGACTCCAATTCCATACTTGCTTCTTCTTCAACAAATCGGTGAGTGGAGCGGCCACAGAAGAGTATCCTTGGATAAACCGGCGATAGTAGTTCACCAAGCCAAGAAAAGATCTTAACTCAGTGACCTTGGTGGGAGGCTCCCACTCAAGAATGGCTTGCACCTTGGCCGGATCCATGCGTAGTTTTCCCTTGCTAATAATGTGTCCCAAGAATGGTACTTCTTCTTGGGCGAAGGAGCACTTCTCCTTCTTAACAAGGAGCTTGTGGTCCCTCAATGTGGAGAACACTTGCCGTAAGTGTTCCACATGCTCCTCCAAGGTCTTGCTATACACAACAATATCGTCTAGATAGACTACCACAAAACGATCAAGATTGGGAGTAAGTACCTTGTTCATGAGGGTGCAGAATGTTGCCGGTGCGTTTGTGAGACCAAAGGGCATGACAAGGAACTCATACGATCCATAGCATGTAACGCATGCCGTCTCTGGTTCGTCTCCTTCAACTATGCGAACCTGATAGTATCCACTCCTCAGATCAAGTTTAGTAAAGTACCTTGCATCTCCGAGTTGATCAAAGAGATCATCGATCCGAGGGATGGGGTACTTGTTCTTGATGGTAATCTTATTTAGCGCTCTATAGTCGATGCATAGACGAAGAGGGCCATGATGCTTTTTCTAAAAAAGAACCGGCGCACCGTATGGAGACTTAGAGGGACGGATATATCCAGAATCAAGTAGCTCCTTCAACTGTCTCCGGAGCTCTTCTAACTCTGGAGGTGCCATGCGATAGGGAGCGAATGCTGGTGGTTTGGCTCCTAACTCCAGCTCGATGGCATGGTCGACCTCTCTTTTGGGAGGGAGCTTCTTTGGCAGCTCAGCTGGCATGATGTCCTTGAACTCACCAAGGACTTTCTGAACTGCTTTAGGGACTGTAGCATCCTTGGCCACTTCTTCCATCCTCAGGGTGGCCAAGTACGTGGTCTCCTGCCTCTTGAGACCTTTAGAGAACTGGAGGGCAGAGATTATGTTCCTCTCATCAAACTGCCGTTTAACAGGAACATAGTACCTGCGCTTGCCCTCTCGAATGTACATAGAGTCCGAGAAGGACTCAAGGACGATCTTGAACTTATCAATGAAGTCTATCCCAAGATAGAACTTCTTATCGTCCAACGGGGCAACTATGATATCCGCTTTCCCCTTCCACTGCTGAATCTGGATGGGAGTATCCCTAGCAACTCCATAGATGGGGAGGCTACCGGCATTGACCCCTTTGACATAGCCCTCCTCTTTGGTGTAAGGAAGGCCTATCTCCTCGGCGACCTCCTTAGCCATGTAGACAAAGTCAGCTCCGGTGTCTATCATGGCTGACAAGGGCTTGTCATTGATGTGGACCTGGACGTACATGCGTCCCCGATGAGGCTCATCGCTCTTCTTCTCCAAGGCCCCAATGCAAGTCATGGAGGCAAGTTGGGATTCCTCCTTCTTCTCATTATCCATAATGATAGAAGCGAGTTTTCCCTTCTTCGGACACTCATAGACTCGGTGAGGACCATTGCAAAGGAAGCAAGAGATTTTTTGGGGAGCATCTTCCCTCTTGGATAGACCCTTGTCATGGAAGCGCACTGTCTTGTCCTTCCTGGGGCCATGATCACGCTCTCCCCCACCTTTGCCGTTGTGGGTACTCTTCTTGATTGGTCCCTTGGATGGCTCCCTCTTGAACTCAACCAAGGATTCTGCAGTGGCAATAGCGGAAGCTAGATCTTGAACGCCCCGCCTCTTGAGCTCCGTCTTAGCCCAGCCACATAAGTCGTCCAAGAAAGTAAAGAGGGCATCCTTCTCGCTCATATCTGAGATTTCCAAGAGTAACTCTTGGAACTCCTTCACATATTCACGAATGTGCCCTTCCTTGTGTTGGAGGCGGCGGAGTTTGGCTCTAGCCTCATGCTCGGCATCCTCGGGATAGAACTGTTTCTTGAGGCCTTTCTTGAACTCGTCCCAAGTCTGGATCGGTTCAGACCCCCTTTTGACGTCGTCACACCTGCGACGCCACCATTCAAGAGCAATATCTTTGAGGAAGAGGGAAGCATGGCTTACCTTGGAGGCTTCCTCAAGTATACCCATTGCTCCGAAGTATGCCTCGAGTCCCCATAGGAAGTTATCGATCTCCCTCGCGTTCCTTGCACCACTGAAGGAAGGAGGCTTGGGGACATTGGACTTTGAAGAGGAAGGCGCTTGGCCAGCCCCTACATTGGCCACCGCGGCCATGCAAGTCTTCACTTGCGCTACAAGCTCCTCCACTTGTGACCGTAGCGCAGCGTTCTCAGCCTTGAGGGTATCCACTTCCTCGGACCACCCTCGTGCAACTGCTTGAAGAGCGTCCTGCATCTCGCCCCTGAGTTCTTCCTCGTCCTCCTTGGACATGAACCCTTCGATGCGTTGGACAACATCCTCAATCCTCTCGGATGTGGTGGCTTCCAACCTAGCCATCCTCTCTTCCAAAGCAGCGAACGCCTCCTTGGCGGACTTATCCTTGGCCTTCTTCCCAGCACCTTGTTGGGGAGCTACGTCGGTCGTAGTTGAAGCCATCTCTTTCTCTCAAACCACGAACCTGGAACTTGTGTAGAACCGAGGCTCTGATACCAACTGTCACGGGCTTAGTGATTTACTTGAT
>JANTPZ010130670.1:0-22480 GCA_025593235.1 Vachellia pachyceras
CTCGATGTGGGACTTTGCCCATACAAAGTCCCTATCAATGCACCCTCCCCGGAGAGCCGACGTCTCGTCGGCTGCACTCCACGGCACTTCACTCGGCCTCCTGCCGGTCAGAACCCTCCGTGGGTAGCCCTCTCACCAACGTCGACAACCGGCTCTGATACCAATGATAGGCACACAAACCCTTGGAGAGCCTTCCCCCAAAAGCTAGCTGTTGAGGTAGGAGAGCCAAGAGCTTATATACCCCATCAAGCAGCCCATACTACTCGATGTGGGACTTTGCCCATACAAAGTCCCTATCAATAGACGTACGATTTCTTGGCTTGCTCAAGAGAACGAGCATGGCCGAAGTGGAAGAGATCGTAGATCCCATCGGCATAGACTCGAACAGGACGATCTTGAGTAGGAAGAGAAGAAGATTCAGGCTTATTGGAGTTGGAATGGAGAGTGTTGTTGCTGTTGGTATGGTTGGGAACAGCGTCTGCCATAGATTTTGGGATTTTCTCTTCAACTTTCTTCGCTGCTTGTTATGATTTTATATGACTCCTTCCGCTATGTCCGCTTCCTTTTATCTTTTTTAACTTTGGTGGAAGTGGGGATCGCGATGAATATAAATATAGAAAAAAAATGAAGGATCAAAAAATTAATTTCATAAAATTGAATACAATTTCATGGGTTACATCATGAAATTTATTTATACCCATTTTAAATTCTATTTCTATTTTCAATTCCACCCCTCAATTCCACTATACTAAACATAGGAAATGAATTCCATTTCTAATTTCATCCCTCAATTTCAACCTACCAAACATAATTCCGTGTGTAATACTTTCCATTTCTCTTTAATTATCTGATCTGATTGATGATGTTGACCGCATTGACATTCAATGGACCCTTGCAGTTTATGGTACAATATACCTAAACAGAGATGAATACCCATGTATGTGAAAGTGGCTTGTTACAAATTATCCGGTGATCTCGTACTTAAGTCCTGAAGCAGCGGTATTTATTTTAATAGTTCCGTTCGGTTATTCAGACACTTGATCATAGGATTCCTAAAAGAAGTTGAATACTAGAGGCCAGTTTGGTATACTGGAATTGATTTTGATGGAAATGAATATGGAGATGGAGGTAGATATGGAAATGAATGAGTTTTACAAGTACGTTTGGTATGTTATGGAAATGGAATCTATTTTTATATAAAAAGACTAAAATGCCCTTTTATATTTAAAAATAAAAAAACAAAAATTCCGGTCTTCATCTTCGCCAAATCTCCGTTGAGATCGCCATCTTCGTCTTCGTTGCTTGAGGTTGTCGTCTTCATTGCCGGAGGTCGCCGCTTTTGTCGTGGTCGAAGATGAAGCCGTCATGGTCGCAGTTGCAAGAGTTTGCGCAGTCGTGGTGGGTCGCTGTTCTCCTACGCCACCGTCATCACTGCTATTGCTGGGGTGGTCGCAGTTGCTGGGACGCTCCGTTGTTGGGGTGCTCGCTCGCCGTCGTGCTCATTGTCGTCGCTAGATGCTCGCAATCGTCGCTGGATGCTCTGAGGGTAAGGATGGGATTGTAAGATGGAATTGGCAAATCCTAACTTTTGAGATGGAATTGTTTTGGTGGAATTGGGGCCATTTGAATTAGAATTCATTTCCAATTCCAAATCTCTGTACCAAACATGAAATCATGGTGGAATTCATTTCCAATTCCAATTCCATCAAACCAAACGAGGCATAGATGATTCATAAAAGTATATATTCCCCTTGTTTGTGGGTCTGTTTGAAAATGCAGTAGATAAGTGTTTTTACTATTTACGAGGTAAATGTGTGAATGCGATTATCTCATTTTATGAAAAATACTGTTAAACGCACGTTTAACTTTTCCAAACGTGGTTCCAAACAGAGTTGTATCCTATTAATGGAATTGAGTTGTTTAGTAAAGAAAACCAAATCCAAACCTAACATCCACCACATGCAAACTTAAGTCAATCCCACACCAATGAAAACTACCCATGTTAGTGTGACACTATTGGCTATAGCCGAAGGAGGTCTAAGTGAATCTACCTAACCCACAAGGTGCAACTCCTTACCACAATTCACAACAATCCAATTTGTAGCCTCAAAGCCCATCAAGTTAGTTAAGGGAACTGTTGTTGATCTGTTGATGTATAATAGAAGCTAATGGAATCCTATAGCTAGAACTCTTCATTGGTTCATTTCCTGTACCTTCAAATATAGTTCGAGAGATCCTCTCTACCTAGATTTCCATATCAAATAGAGCAGATAAAATCTACTGGGCAAGACACCCCTCAAGTAAATGTAGTGACAAATCTGCTAGCCTGAGAGCTAAATATCTCTACAAGTACAGACCATTTTTGGAAAGTGTTATGGTCAATCCAATTACCTTTTAAATGATTGTGCCCGTTTGAGAAAATGATGGAGAAGTGTTTTTACACAAGTCGAGATAAATATTTGAGAGGAGTTTTGTCTCGACTTGTGTGTAACGTGAAAAAAAAAGTGGAAAAAAGCCCTACCAAACAGGCTCATTGTTGTTTAATTTGGAAACCACTTCATAAAGCACTTTTCTGCTATTGACATCCTTAAGGGTCATTTTTTAAATATGCAAGCCCAGTGCCTATTTGGTTGTCCTTGTGATGAAACCCTTGAGCACACCATATTCTCATGCCCCTTTGTCCAATCCATATGGTTTGCATATTTATCAATTAGAACTTCTCCCATTTCAGGTCTTGGTTAAAAGATGCAATCATCCAACTCAACTCGGATGGTCATGATGAAGTGCTTAAAGGGATTATTATTTTGTTGAACTTTCTCTGGCTTAAACGAAATAAAGCTGTCCATGAATGAAAGGTTGATCAACTTCTAGTTGTGATCTGAGAAATCCATACTTCTCTCTCAACAGCCCAATGCTCTTTCAATAATGTTTCATTCAACTAAACAGTCCCTTTCTATTACAGCGCAGGATTTGAGGAAACAATGGAGCATTATCATAAGGAAATCCAAAAATGGAACTGTCAAATGCAGTGAAGCTTTTACTTGTCTTTATGACTAGACTCTGAGCTCATTCAAATGGGAAAAATTATTGGCACAAGGCTTACACCTTTGGTTGTTTTGCTTAAGAGCTTCAATGTGCTGATACTCAACTCACGATTCCTACAAATTAACTCGAACAATCTAAACATTCCACGAGTCCACAAGAAACCTTTCTCACTTGACTCTTTTTCAGTAGCATGGACGAGCATAATTCTCTCTGATATTATATCCTTTTTAAAGCCATTCAACTATGTCTCATTTAGTGTAGTTTCATTAGTAGTTTTCAATCATTTAGCTAATTTATTTCCCTTTAACTACAACTCTCTAACGCCTGTATTTTAACTTCTTTAATATCATTTTGTCTTTTATCAAAAAAAAAAGTTTGCTAATGCAGAAACAACAGAACCAGTGAGAGCAATAGTACCAATAATATGAGTAGACATCAAAATAACGGGGGAAAAAGCTCTTGAAGATACTTAGCAACTTAACATTATTCTCTCTTGTACTATTTATAAGTCGTTTTTTTCAACATGTTTTACACAAATTAAAAAAAACCTAAAACTTTATTAACTCTACCTTGAAATGCATCAACTTTTCAATTTTATTCCTATTAATATGTATTATACTTCATGAAAATAAAATCAACATAACAATAAATGAATAGTAAAATTATATATTTATATGAAAATTTTGATGATATGACTTACAAATATGATAAGAAAAATTCTTTCTCTCCCTTTTATGGCCAAAATTGCTTCAACACTTGCAGCATTCAAACTCTCCCTTAAAACAAGAGAAGAGGAAGATGACTACATATACAAAATTAAGCCATACAATAGAGAAATTATTCGGTGCAACTGATGCACCACATCATTTATACTCCACCCATTGAGAATATGCCATATCAATTATTATAATCTTGTGTGCCAATATGATGTGTGAGCTTTTGAATTTGTAATAGTAACATATTTTAATAATTCAAAATTTCTCTTCTCCCAGAAAAATGAGCCAATTCATATCTAATAAATGGGTTGAACCCACAGATGACCATCGACCAATTTTTAAACTATAACGGTCAACTGATCTAAATGAAAATCTCTTGAAACTGAGTTATATAAATGTTCTTTAAATGCACAACACATAAAAAAAGTAAGATGTTCTTCACTGTTATGAAAGTTATCTTCATATACCTTCCTATTACTGATAATTTTGGTAGCATGTTTCCACTTGAACCACCACCCAGCAGGTAATTCATGTGTATGTTGTGTTTTTGTAGGGAAAAACAAAAGTTCTCTAACTTGTGCACTTTTTTTGTGTGATCTTGGTTTGTCAACATTTAAAATTTTAAGGTCAGCATCTTTTTTTAAACAACGTTAGGATTAAAAGAGTAAAAAGCTCTTTACAAAATTACGAGATCATCATGAAATGAAATTTATGAGAAGTTAAGGGTTAGAGATACACCTTTTTAGGCTCAGTCAAGCGGCGGAGCCATGAGGGTGGGCAAATGCCTCACTCAATTTTTTGTTTATATGTAAATTACTGTTAGATTTGTATTATGCACTCACTGATTTTTAAGATTTGAACTCATTCAAATTATCTATACTAGTAAACTTGTTGTCATTTACTTGAAAATAAAAAACTTACCTCCACTGTTCTAAGATCTTAGCTCCGCCATTGGCTGAGTCAACATTTTTCTTTAATGAGACTAACTATGTTAATATTAAGAGATTGAAATTTTTTTTATAAAAGTAAGGGATTCAATCGAAATTTGACATAAACTTAAAGGATTAAATATACACCTTAGTCTGAATAAAAAAATAAGGTTAATGTGTAAATTTACTTCAAAACCTTCTCTCAAGAGTAATGTTGTCCTGGAAATTTTCTCAACAGCAATATTGCCTCGAAAGTTTCAAAATGAAATAATGTTATCTCTTTTCATTAAAAATGTTACTGATCAATGTTAATTGTTTAACGGTCAACATTAGATTTTTAACTGATTGGACAATATTACTCAATTTTAAAACTTTTAGTTAGAGTAACATTGTTCCTAAAGATTTGGGGAGTATTATTGCTCTTGAGGAAAAAAAATTGTGAAACAAATTTGCACCTTAACCCTAAAAAATATTTTATATATAATCTAGTCATTAACCATACAACACACAGAAACATGCAGTAAAAACATTTCGAACATTGGATAACAATTCCTATCTAAGGAGATATACATATTTGGCATTTCTATCTGTTAAAAAAGACTTGTGTAATATGAACTAACATTTATTAATTCCTTTAATTTAAATTTTGTTCAGGTATTGGAAGAACTTATAGAACACGGGTCACACAAATGAATATGTCCTGTTCAAACTAAATCATGTTAGGGAAATCATCCATCCAAAATTCTTCAGCCAACAAGCTCCTCATCTTCATCATCTAATGTCTCAAACCAAAGGGCATTCACCTCACTGCCTTCACTGTCAAAGACCTTAGAGCAGGTCCATGTGGTAGGTCCAGTGGATCTGGGTCCTTTATCAATCTTGGGAATTGTTGGGCCATGTTTGGTACTTGGCCCAAATCTGGTTCCTTTACCAATCTTGGGCCTTGTTTGGTACTTGGCCCACTCTTCTAGGGTTAACTCCATCTTTACTTACTTTCTCTTTTCCTTTCTCTCTTCAATGTTTCCTTTGCTGTACCTATATCCAGACTTGCTCCTCTGTCCTTAATTTCTCACTATGTCTTGCCCTTTGGAGGGTGTGTTGGCTCCTCCATACTGTGATCATATACTTCAGCGGTGTTTTCCCCCATCCTGAGCCTTCTCATTGGTTTCTTGTCCATTTAGCACATCAAACCTGGAAGTGAAAGCGTTTTTTGGTTTGCAGCCTGATGTTCTCCTCCCATCTCCATTCCTATTATGGGAATATTTTTTTGAATCCCCTTAGTTAGTCATGGTTTGAAAAATTTCTTAGCTTTGACCCATTCACCATATTCACCACATTTTTTTGAATCCCATTTCCTGTGGGTTATGTCCTTCTGGCGTTGGTTCCTTTTCGAGTGGCTTTTGTCTATCTTCCTCCTCTGCATTTAATGGGCAATGGTCTTGAATGTGGCCATAATTACCCCATTTAAAGCATATAATGTCAAGACACTCCTCATATTCCACATAAAATATCCTCTTCCTTTCTGCAAATCTTGACTGAAGCTTCTTGTTTAGATCAATTTCAACACTAACCTTGGTAAACTTTTCCCTTCCTACCATGCTGTGCTTGTTGGTGCTGTGTGCCAGAGTGTTCATGGCTACTTTCATGGCTCTGCCAATCAAGTACCCAAATTCAATCAAACAATCTTCAGAGTAGTAGTGTATAGGGAAAACATGAATCCTTATCCAAATGGCCACTTTTCCTAACTGTGTTACAATATTGGTTGAAATTAGGATTCCATCTCTGCACAGCTAGGTAGTGTGCCCTTGGATTAGCCGTGGTCCATCGAACAACAATCTGCAATACACCTCCTTGTCCTCCTTCCATGGCATGCATAGCCTATCAGACATTCATCATCCAAAGCAAGCTATGGTAGAGATTCCATTACCTGCCATAATTCACACCATCTTCCTTCTAATGTAAGCTTTCTTACTGCCTTCTTGTTTTTGTCTTCTTCCCTTGTCTCTTTTAGAAGAAGAAAGAGAAGGATGAAAGGGATAGAGAGAAAGAAAAAAAAAGGGGAAGATGTTGGACTTGTCTGAAAGAGAATAAGTAACCTATAGATTTTTCAAGGTCCTCCCACGCCTCTCTCCTCGTCAAATCCTGTCACAGTCATGAGGAAAGGTGCTTTCATTTCCTACTACCCTGTGACTTTCCTTCTCATAGGGAATTTCCTGCACATGAGGTTCCAATGACAAGGATTAGACGATTGGCAAAAAAAGAAGACAAGGATTAGACGGCACATTTAGGATGCAATCTCTCTCTCTCTCCCCCGGGTGAATTCTCTCAGCTTTTATTCCAAGCTCCTCCAATATTCCTCTCAATCCTCCTCCATCTTTCTGTATGTGTCTCTTCTCTCACTCTCATCATCTCGACTCATCCTCCTCTCTTCCCAATTCAATTCCTTCTCTCTCAATATCTGGAAAGTGCTGTTGGCCACCGTTGATGTAGTCAAAGTAGCTAAGGCTCATGTATGCGTTGACAAGGCTATAGATTTGCATAATGCTGATAAAAGGGCCGGCCCACCCCGTGAGGCTCGTTTTTATGGGCCTGTTTAGCCCGCCAGCCACATTTTTTTCTATTTTAAAATTTTATTTTTATTGTTATTTTATTGAAATTTTCTTTTAAAACAATAATACAACAAATTTATATAAAATTTACCAAGTCTATTTAATTTTTTGGAAGAAAAATACAATACATTTCAAAAAAAAATATAATCAACAATGTTTACAATACAAGAACATAATACATAATCAACAATCTCTAAAGTAAGTATACATTTAAGATGAAATAATAAGATTTAAAATAATATTTGAAGCTATTGAAACATCAACATCTTCCTATTAAAAATATAAAAGGTTTAATTTTTTAAAAAAATATTAAAAAAACGGGATGGCCCGTCAGCCCGAACCTGCCTCAGCCAACGGGTTGGCGGGCTCAACCCGTGGGCTGAGCCCGTTTTCTAGCACTAGATTTGCAGCACTCACACCAACACCCATCCCCAAGATCGAAGCAATCATCTCCTTCACTGTCATATGCTCTCTCCCATTTCTTGGCGATGTCTCTCTAGGTCCATTGTTTTTTTTAAAAATGTAATTCAGTCAACCCCAACTCGACGAGACAACCGAGTTACTACCGGGTTATAGAGAATCTGTCCAAGTTGGATCGAGTCGTCACGACCCAGGTTCAACCCCCCACTTGGACTGGATTTCTGGCTGAGTCGCTGGTTTCCCCACTTGACTTGACTAGTCCGATCCGAGTTCCCGTACGTTGGATTTTTCAAACCCAATACTTTTGTCCCATTGTTACACATATATACGCATTAGGTAAAAACTGTTTGCAATTGGCATGATCATGTGTAAAAAAATTTATTTTTGTACCAAAGTTAAAGGCAACTCTTAAATATTTTTTGCATAAGCATCCGGTATCTCCAGCCCTGCTCAATCGGAGTTTTACCAAACCTAGACGAATTTGGATTCGCTCTGGGTTAGCCAATTAAAGGCAAACAACTGGCCACGGATGGCTTGACATTCCCATGGGCGTGATGAGGGATCGAACCTCCAACCTCACACACACATGATTAAGTGACGAAGCACTAAACAACTACACACATTAGTCTTTGTAACATAATAAATGTCGTGTGGACATTGATTATGTGTGTACATATAAAATGAAATATTTAAGAGATACTATAAATACTTAAGATATTCGCCGTACATGTGTGTATCATATACGGTGGATATCTTTTACATTAAAATACATAGATGTTAACTGAATTTCAGTTTCAATTATGTGAGGAAGTCCACTACTAAATGTTACCTCTAGTGCTGACAAAAATTAAAAATGCTACGTGAGTCAGAGAGTTTAGTACTCTTGAATTGGTTAGGAGTAGTATTATTGTTGACCAAAAATCAGTTGGTCATCTCCAATCCATGTTTGTATATGTTAGGTTTACGTGCTGAAGATAGTAGATTTTATAGTATGAGGGCATAATGGGGATATAGATGTTCATCTTAGGGAAATAATAGATGACTGTAGTAGACTTATTTCTTTGTTTGTAGTATGAATGTAAAAGGTGTATAAAAAATTATAATAAATCATATTGTTTCCTTCTTATGGGAACTTTCTTCTTCACTACGGGGCGGACCTGCGTTGGTGTGAGGGGTGCAACCACTCCCCTGACTTTCAGAAAATTAGATATATATTAGTATTATGTGATTTATTTTGTATCCACTCATTCACTAATTTTGAATTCACTCAATTTTTATTCAAATTATTTTAAAAACATATTAAATATAAATCCCACCTATCTTTAACCTACTATTAAGACCCCGGTTTGACTTCTGACCTTGAATCAGTGTCTTGGCCGGTTCGTTGTCCAGTCCGGTTTTTTGAACCTTGGGATGAAGTGACGTGTGAAGGGTGGCATGCAAATAAACCATATAATCATGCTTTCATTGTGAAATTGCATGACGTGAGTACTCGATTTTCAGTAAAAACGGAAAAAACGAAATTTATGAAAAATTAAAATTAAATCAAAACCAATCAAAATGATTAATTGAAATAACAGAATTATTTCGGTTTGATTTTTCGATTAACCCAATTAACCAAAAATATTTAATAATTTACTAATATAAATATTATATAAAATTTTTAAATATATTATAATAATATTTAATAATATATGTAATAATAATATTTAATAATTGATTGTTTAATAAACATATACTTATATTTAATAATTTAATAAATAAAAATATATATTATATATAAAATTTCATTTTTCTGTTAAAAACTGAAATTTTTTCATAGATATCGAATTGAAAACTGAATTAGCACAAAATAAAAAATTGAAAATAAAGCAAAAACCAAATTAAGTGAACTAGAAAAATCAAATTGAGTTCGGTTCGATTCTCACTTTCCGTTTGATTTTGTTCACCCCTATTAATGCCTCACACAGTCTTCTCATTTTCCTTCTGCACCACTACCCACTTGATCACTTCTCTTTCTGCAAAAAACGATGTCGTTTCGCTATAAAACCCCCTGCAATTTTGCTCCCTTTAATTAATGTAGAGACGTGGCCCATGCGATGCGATCCATTGAAGGTAAAAAAAAAAACCAAGATAAAGTAAAATTTTAACTAATAAAAAGATAAATCATATTCTAAAAATTATACTAATTTGATGGCATTTTTGTGCCTTTGAAGTCAAATACAAAATAGTTTAAAATCAAGAATTATGATATATTGTAATACTTGGGCCGTTCACTAATCAATGAACATTTATCTAGCTTCCTTATGTTAAACTAAGTGCCTATTTGGATTAGTGATACAAGTTGTTTTTCCAACGCGATTTATAATTTATAAGGTAAGCATGCGAGATGAGTTTTATCTTAACATATGCTTTCCTAATAATGATGCAAACGTGCCATAAGTATCTAAAATGTAATGGCTCGTTTAGTATGCAAAATTCATTTTGATGGATATGGAAATGAGGTTTAAAAGTATGTTTGGTATGTCATGGAAATGAGACATGGATTTTAGATGAAAAGACCTAAAAGCCCTTTTAAATTATTTTTTTTAAATTCTTCCATCATCCCAATCTGCAAGAGGCCACCGTCGAAACGAAGGAGGAAAAAATCATCATCGAGCTTCAGTCGTTGTGGGTCGTCGTGGGTCACCGTTGAGCTTCAGTCACCGTCGAGCTTCAGTCGCCGTCGTTGTGGCTGGAATCTTGTCGCCATTGTCAAAGAGGAATAGTCGCACAAAAGGGATCTCACATGGGTCGCCGTCGTGGGTTGCCGTTGAGCTTCAAACCCAATCATGGAAATGCACAGTCGAAGATCAAGGGCAAATGTAGAAATCCATGGAATTTTTCACAATTCCCATGGGTCATCTGATGGAATCAGTTTCGGTGGAATTGCATCAATTTGGACTCCATGTGGAAATGAATTCAATATCCTCATGTGTATACCAAACATGCTAAATACATGGAATTAATTTCCATTTCCATTTCCCTACCTTTAATTCCATCGTACCAAACGTACCCTAAGAAAACATGAGGTTGGTTTGAAATATTATTTTTCACTATAACTAATTCATGCAATATAATTAAATCATAAACTACTATCTTTAGTGTTTCTTTTATAAAATGGAATGCTTGATGAAAATGAATATGAAACATATAGTACGGAATGTGCTTTTAGAAATGGGCAAATGGCTACCATCATTCAATTAAAATAACGAGTTTTATAATTACGAGGTCTAATGAAAAAAAACCTCAAACAATCACTTTTTTTTTGGTCGAAACTCAAATAATCACATTAAATCTAATACTTTTAATTAATAACTACTTATACTATAGCATTTATAATCATAAGTGGTATTAAAGCAACTTGATGTGCAAGTTAAATTAAATTAATACGCTTGCTTCTTATACATGAATACGTTATCACAACACTCAAATTTATAACTCAAGCTGAAAATAGATAATATGGGGTATTTTATTGTAATTTTCTCTAATGGGTATGTTACTAATTTTAGCCAAATCTATTTAGGATAAGAGAGAGATATGTCATTAGAATTATTTATTCTTTCCACCTCTTCTTCCTCAGAGTCTTGAGTCCTTAAGAGCTTGATAAGTAAAATTGCTCTTAATCGCTAAGCCTCTTTTATAAAAAAAAATTCTATTCATCTGTATCAATCTAATGATGTAATTTATTCAAGTAAATTTTTTGTTTAGAATTTGATAAAGTATTTAGTTTTGACAATAGTGTAGAGTTAAATGATTAGTGCATTTTGATCGGTTTAGTTTTGTTCAGTGCAAAAATCATATAAATCTCAAATGATAAATTGATTAACAAAAAGATTATTTCATATTCTCAAAGCAACAAAAAATCGGATAAGACCTATCGGTACGAACCCGAAACCAATAAACCGATCCATAGTTTAGTCCAACTCAAAGGTTACTTTTGCTTGCTCGCCTGCCTCTACTCACTCACCTCTCTCTCTCTCTCTCTCTCAATAAAATGTTATTTTAACATTATCAATTTAATGTTGTTATTTTAACATGATTTGTTTGATCATGATCTAACATATTAACTCTCAAATCATTGCCTCAATAGGTTCAGTGTCTGGTTTGGTTTTTTGAACCTTGCGTTACACAAAACTAAACCTATGGAAATGCACTATTAATTTAGCTTTACAATCTTAGAGTTATACCATGATTTGTTTGATCATGATCTAACTTAATTACGTTTGTGTAAATCAAGATAAAAGTTATCTCGCATATTTATCTTGATTTGTGTGAAATCACTCTCCTAATAAATTTCTAAAAACGCATAATATCTTTTATTTTAATAAATTATATTTAAGTAATTCTATACTACTCAGATAACTACAAGATAACTTCTCAATCATCAAAAAATAATTCTTTTATAATGATACTCAAAATTTTGGAATAAATTTTTTTTTTGGGATTTTACACTTTTAATGCAAAATAAGGCGAGTGAAAGTGGCAAGATTTTGATTATTAGCCGATTTGATCTCCCTTGGTGAAGCTTTCTGGCAGACTCAAATCACCACGTAGAGAGAAGGGAAGGGGTAATCGAGGAAGAGAAATACTTATGCCTCGTTTGGTACACTAGAATTGATTTTGGTGGAAATGGAGATGGAAATGGAATTGGATATAAATATGAAAAAAGGAGGGGAATTTTGAATTCCATTTCCATTTCCACCTCTCAATTCCACCATACCAAATATAGGAAATGAATTTAATTTCCAATTCTACCATACCAAACGAGTCATTATGTACTTTTGGAGTACCACCTCATCCATACTCTACTCAATAAAAATATTCCAAATGTCATCTATTATAGATTCTATATGCCATAAATTTTCATAAATGATATGACAGTCTGGGAGTACGTAAGTATTTCTCGTAACGAAGGAAAATGCATTTTCATATTTAAAAAAACAATGAGTAAATGTATTTGAGGTGGAGGACTTTTACCGCCTAGAGTATAAATGAAGTGGTATCTCTTGAGTACCTAAGTATTTCTCATTTCAAGGAAATCAACAAAAACAACTAATTTAACTAAATTTTTAATATTTATAAATTAGTGTTCCAACTCTTATATATCAACTATATGTTGTGGTAATAATTTATTTAAGGTACCTTGCCTTTGAAATACTTTTAAGGAAAATTTATCATCACGTCCAAAATAGAGCAATTAATAAACAAAAGATCTAAAGATTGGTAAAATTAACATCAGGTCCCAGCAGTAGCTTGTCTAGTTGTCATTAACAACCTCACCCGTCGTCAATAACAACTGGACTAGCTACAGTTGGGACCTGATAATAGTATTGCCAATCTTTAGGACCTTTTGTTCATTAATTGTATTACTTAAAACTAGATGGTAAATTTCCCTACTTTCAAACATATTTTATCGGTGATATTTTTTTTATTTTATATTAATTTAATTGATTTTTTCTAAAAAAATTCGTATTCCTCACTGTTCCCTCCAACACACTCAGAAATTAATGCATCCCCGAAAAAGATAATTTATTATAGGCTAAAGTATATTTTTAGTCCTTTATATTTACGTCAGGTTTCATTTTAGTCCTTTAAGTTTAAAAAGTGCACTTTCAATCCCTTAAACTTTTGATCAAAAAAAAATCCCTTAAACTTAACGCCGTTAGTTTCTCTTAACGGAAATTGCTGACTCATCAAATTTAATTGATGATACGTTGACAAAGCATATTCACATTTTATGTAAACGAAAGGGAAAGGTTTGCAGAAATGTCTGGAATGAAAAGGAAGTAACGGCTGAGATGACGACATGAAATGGATGGTAGAGATGGAGACATCGATTAGTAAACCTTTTTTTTAATTATTATAAAAATATTTAAAAATTCAATAATTCATAAATAAAAAATAAATAAAATAAATAAATTTTAAATATTAAATATATAAATATATTAATTATTAATAATATATAAAATATATAATAATATATATAAAAGAGAGATGAGGACGCGTTGCTTCTCGCAGTGAGAAGCATCGAAACCGGTTCCCAAAAAATGGGAGAGCTTTGTGCATTGAACCCTCTCCGTTTAACTTTCATTGATTTAGAGCTTGTTTGGATGTGATTTTGAAAATAGCTTTTACATATTTCGAGGTAAAATCTAGGTTTTGGAGAATAGATTTTAGAAAATAGCTTTTATAGATTCCGAGGCAAAACCTAGATTTTAAAATGTGATTTATGTTTGGGAAGTTATTAGCTTTTACGGATTCCAAGGCAAAAAAGTGGGTAGGAAAAGAGGAAAGAGAAAGAAAGAAAAAGTAGGAAACATGAAAAAGTAGAAAAGAGAAAATCTAGGTTTCAAACTGAGGTTTTGTAACCAAAATAGCTTTTGGGAAAAAAAATTTTGCTTGGACAAAACCTCGGTTTTGAGGTAAACCTAGGTTTTGAAACAAAATCTAGATTCTAGAATTGGTTTCCAAACAAACCCTTAAACGTGTCCATTTAGCCTCCATTTAAATTAAATGATGTACAAAAAATACATGTACAATATAATTGAACCCTCTATTGTAGCGTATGAGAAGAATTTTTTAATGCTTTTTTGGAAGTCCGATGGAGAATGTCTTTTACGAAGTTCAAAATAAAACTTAAATTTTGGAGAATAGATTTTACGGATTTTGAGGCAAAACCTAGGTTTTGAAAATGTGTTTGAGATGAGAATAGTTTTTACGGATTCCGAGGCAAAAAGTAAGTAGGAAAGAGAAAAGAAAAAGAAAGAAAAACGATGAAAAAGAAAAATTATCATGAGAGAGAGTGTAATTTGATAAGAAAATATATTTTTCAAAATGTAGGTTCCAAACTTAGATTTTGTCTCCAAAATAATTTTTCTGAAAACTGCGAGTACTTGAACAACACGTAGGTTTTGAGGCAAAACCTAAATTTAAAAATAGTTCCCAAACGAGCCTTCAATAAATAAATGAAGTAGATATCATTTGGATAGGTAGTTTGCAACATTTTAGAATTAAGATAAACTTCTTTAAATTCTTTTTAAGGATAAACCCCATTTTTTCTACAGAAGTTTCACCTCATTTTTAATATTATTTCGGAAGTTTTTCGTGGAGTAACGTTACCCCGCAAATCTTAAAATAGGAGCAAATTTACCCTCAACTTTAAACTTTGTTAATTTTTACCGTTAGTTTGTCTTGCATGCATACTCAGCACAACCACGTCATCATCCAATCACTTCATCCCACTGTCAAAAATTCACTACCAGAAAAATGTTATTTAACGATAAAAAAATTCATTGTTAAATGGTTATTTTCCATCAGAAAATTTCCATTTAACGATGGAAAATATTAACTACCCGTTAAATGTCATTTTTCTTGGTAGTGATTGATAACCCCAAATGCTTCTTCTCCATCGCTCTCCTCTCCAATCTCTACTTGGCTGCTTGGTGCCCATTGTCTCCGCTCCACCTTCCCTCTCTTGCTTTTGAAACGCTTTCGCTTCTACGGGTACTTTGCTCCCTGTGTACGAGTACGACCACACCCATTTCCTCTCCCTCTTCATGAGAACAGCTTGTGTGTGGCTGGGTCAATCCCTTGCTTCAATAGCTTCATTTTCAGGCACGAATTCCAGAAGTTCTTGGCTTTGTTATCTGTTCTTCTCGGTACGTAACTGTGCTGCAATCTGAGCCTACCTGAAAATATCCGTAAACAACATCTCACTTCTAAGAATACAACTCTGCAAATAATAAACAGTTTTGTTTTTCATCTTCTTTCTTCTGTAATAGGTATCAATTATATATATATATATACCTGTTGCCCAGAACTTCATGGAGGCTCAGAATAATATCCTCATCTTGTTGCGAGAACATGCCTCTTTTCAAATCAGGCCTCAGATAGTTCATCCATCTCAATCTGCAACTGTTTCCACATCTTTGGAGTTCTGAAACTAGAAAAAAAAAATGAGACACACTCACACCCTCTTCTTCTTCTCCTTCTTCTTCTTCTCCCTCTTCACTTCCATAATCTTTCTCAACGATCCCATTCTCTCATAATTTCCCTTTTTTCAACGCATCACAGTCCAAACCCTCCCCTCTCCTTCGGTAATTCATCTCTTCTTCCTCATTAATTCACCCTACACTAATCTCTCGTGGGTCCTCATACACGAGGAGCTGCACTTTTTGAGCTGTTTGAGAGTTTGTTAATGGAATTTTGCTTCCCTTGTGACTCTTGCATTATCATTTGGGACCTTGAAGGGTTGTGGTGTTTGTTATGAGAATGAGTGATTGATATGAGGAGTAAATGAGCTTGAAACCAGTGGTTTTTTTTATTTTGAATATTGCTTAACTGAGGATGATGACATGGCTCAATAGGGTGAGGTGGCTGTGTTGAGCGGGCATGTAAGTCAAACTAACGGTCAAAATTAATATAATTTAACAGTGACGATAAAATTTCTCCTATTTTAAGACTTTTGGGGCAACCTTGAAAAACTTCTAGGGTAATGTTAAGATTGAGGTGAAACTATTTGCCAAGCAGCAGCCACCTAGACTAAGTTCCGGTCGTTAGTAGACGTGGGAAAATGGGACGTCCTGCTTAGGCTCACTTAATATAAAAGGGTTTGATTTCGAAATGTGACCTTAGAACTAGCGGGCTCAAGTTGGCTTATGGGTTTTAGGCCAATTTAACAAAAGATGCTAAGGCTAAAACAAAAAATAATTTGCAAAGCCAAATTTAATAATAATTTTATGGGTCTAAATGGGTCGATCCTTTTATGCCCGTATCATTTTTGGCTTTGAATTTCAAATCCGACCTTTGACTTGAACGAGTCAAGCAGGCTTGATTTGTTTTATTGATTTTAATTGTTTGTCACTGGAGCTCCATTCCCTGGTGGCTATTTTTGAGAGCCTAAATATAATTTATTTTTTTTAATGAAAGCCAAGTGGATGTGAGATTTGATCCCACCATCTTGGTTCCCATTTTAAAAAAATGTTCATGCCCAAAAAAACCACTAGTGACTAGAGCTTCGACCAAGCTGCTTCTACCCAATGCTAGAGCTTCGACGGCTTGTGATCAGTGCTGCTTTGGTAAGGGTGTCCTTATCTTTTTTATATGAGGGATAATTTTGTAAAAGATTAAAATTCAAAAAGACAAATTGCTACCCTTTTTCCCATTTGTCATTTTGCTTATTCATGAAGCTAAGATGGGTTCATGGAATTTAGAAGGTATTTATTTGGGATTTTGATGCAATCTAGCAAGTTGACTTATCAAATTCAAATGAGCACTTACTTGAAGTGTACCAATTACAAAAGCAAGAGCCAAGAAATTCAGGAAGCACTGAATTAGTTTGTGTCAGAGGTTTTAACAAAATAAATGGCATTTGAATCAACAAATGAGAATAAAAATTCCAAAGACGTCACTAATGTGATTTGGGCTGAAAGTAGAGCTGCAGATTATATTTTGGGATTGGAGGCTTCAAATTAAAGGACTTGAACCATTAGATATATATAGGAGGACTCATACTAAATAATCAAATTTTGAGCCTAAAATGCTGATTGTCTTTAATTTTGAAATAGATATAATTAGTTAGAAAATATTTGTTTTGGATATCATTATTTCTAGATTTTAGGATAGATATCAATTTTAAATTTGAATTTTATTTTTTTAGATTTTAGATTGAATTTCATATTTTTAGGATAGAATTTTAGAATGTAATCTTTATAAATACATTGTGCTCCTAATTCTTGAAAGCAGATTGGAGATGATAAGATTTAAGTTTTGAGATTAAACTTTGCATTTTGCAAGTTTCTTTTTGAGAGATGATTCACTCTAGGGTTTTTTTTATTAAACTAAGGACTTATCAAGATTTGATCAATCTTATAGCGTTTTCCAATACTTACAACCCTTGTTCTTACGAGTTCAATAGTTCAAGTAAATCGTTAACTTTTGTTTAGCATTTTTTGGTGCATATATTTCGACTGATCTTGGGTTTATGGAATATTTCCCTAGTGAGTTCGCACCAGATTTTCCCCTGTAGATAGTATTTCAAAGAGAATTTTTTGAATAAAATTTTATTGAAGTAGTAAATTTATGACTAGTGACCGGGGTTTAATATTTTTAAAAATAAAGACTAAAGAGGTAACAAAATCAAATTTTTGTATAAATTTTTTGACCCAAAAAAGATCACAACGTATTTTTTTATATTTAGATAAAAAAGAGAAAAATGATAATTAGCTTCAATCTTTTCTTGAGAAATTACTGCAAAAGCTCTAGTAAGATCTTTGATCACCCAAAAGCCTAAAAATAATTTTAGTTACGATAACAAATTCAAAAAAAAAAAAAGATAGTAGATCTATACTCTCCATTTTTTATATATCATTGAGATTTTTTAAGAATTAAATTATATCTTTAAAATCTTGCAAAGATTTTAAATGTTAACGTGTAAATTCACCTTAAAACTTTTTTTTTATAGAAGTAATGTTATCTTAAAAATTTAAAAAATAACATTATCTCGAAAATTTTAAAATTTGTCAATGAACTTTTCATTTTTATCCCCCTTGATTTTCCTTGGTGTGTTTCATTTTCTTCCTTTTATTTTTAGTAAATGAACTTTTCATTTTCAGAATTTGTTAATTTCCCCCCGAGAAGATGAATGGACGTGCGAGGGTAATAGAGTAAATACAGCTTGAAGCGTGCCTTCATGAAAAGGATTCACCAAATCAGAACCAGGATGGCCTGGCATATTCCATGCGCCTGAGAGTTCAGAACCACGTTACCACAACCAGTCTCTGAGCCTTCACCATTTCTCTCTCCGTCTTCCTTTTCTTTTCCTCAGTGTCCTGCATTTCTTTCCTCTTCGTTCCTTCTGTCGTTTTCATTTTTTCTGAGACTAAAGGTATTAGTATTTGGAGAAGCTTGGCAAGCAAGTGTGGGTATATCGTTCTCTTTTTCACCCTCAGAACCGACCTCCATTTTTTTCTCAGCTCTTCAAGAGGTCACGGTCGTCGTAATGTGGGTTTGAAAGCTCGGGAAGAAGCTCAGGCCACGTTCGTTGAAGAATCACGTTCATGCTGGTTTGCTTATTATATTACTCATAGTGAGTTTCTTCAACGCGGATCAAGGGTGGGTATAGTACTGAAGCGACTTCCAGTTTTCTTCATCTTCTTTTGCCATATTCTTCGTCTGGCCCTTTTTTTATTTCTTCTACTTGTTGTTTGGCTTTGCTGTTTTGTTTTCTGATTATTTTGTTTATTTCTCTCTCTCTCTCTTTTTTTTTGCTGATGCAAATTGTTTTATGCTTAAATGTTGTTTTGAGCCCATTTATTTAATAATTGCTTCCTTCCTGCAACATGCATTCACTGTTGTAAGCGAAAGTGACGCTGGAAGTCACAAATTGTCATGTTTGGAAGTCACAAATTGTATATGCCATGATCTCGACCTTGTACCTTGTGTCTCCATGGCTGAACTTGTATTTTATCATTTAACGATGAAAGTAGACTTGAACAGAATTCTCATTGCACATTCGATGGAGACCCGAGAGAGAGGGCGAGAAGGGGAAGAGAGAATATCTACCGTCACCAACCCTCCCGCTCAAGAATACATATCCATCTTCCTAACTTGCCACCAAGTTCTTCATAACTTTCCCTTTGAATCAGTTAATCCAGCCTCAATCTTCCCCTGTATAACATGCTAATGAATCGCTACATGGTCAGTCCTTGGCAATCCCGATGGTAGCTACATTTTCATTCCAAGCCTTCATGGATATTTGTGTATCGATTCTTAATTCCTGCAGGAAGCTTGAATACCTGCATCCCTTTGCAGAATCCTAGGGCCAAAGCCTTAAACTTAGTTTCATCTTTAATTATTGTCACAACTGATTGTTCTTTGCTTCTTCAGATAACTAGATTGCCCCTTACATATGCAGAGTGTCCAAGAGGACTTCTTCTATCTACTATTGAACCTGTCTAATCAGCATTGGTGTGTACTTCCATATTTCTAGTTTCAACTCTACAAAGGTTTGTAAATTTCACAAGTCTTTAAGTATCTTAGAATTTTATATGCAGCCATCATAGCTCTTGTGGCTTTTCATGAACTGGCTCATAATGCCGATTGGAAAACTATTGTTTGGCAAAGTATAGGATAAGCATATTATTAACTTCCATAAACCTTTCAAGCCACACTGTAAGAGTCAGCTTTAATCCATTCAAAAACTTGCAAATCTTCTTCTCCATCTGTTTGTTGCAGCACTTTGCCTCTGTTTCTTCTAGAGAGAGTGTCTACACTGCTTCTGTCAGGCTGTGTTATTGCTGTTTCCATCACTTTATCATGGAGAGCTCTTTCCTTTCCAAGAGTTTTCTCAAAAAGTTGAATCTCTTCCTTACCAAGTCACCGATCATCAACTTGTTGTCTCTTGTCTCGTGAAGCCATATGCCTTTTAACTTCATCTTTATGCTTTTGTTTCATATTTGGGGGATTTCCATGAAGTTTCAGCATATATTTCTAGTGTGCTCTCCCTTGTTAAAGTGGTCACACAAACCTTCAGGGGCCCTTTTTCCTTTCTGATCAGTAGCTGACACTCCTTTTACAGCCAGTGCAGATTCTTCTGGTTGCAAACTCTTTCCTTGAGTGAGTTGCTTTCAGCTTTCCTCACACTTTAACTTGTTAAAAGCTCCAAATAGGCTGGGAAGAGGGTTTAAGACCCATAATCCTTCCCCTTACCTCTTCATAAATATTGTTAGTCCAAGAGAAAATCCAGACGTGCATTCTTTTTCAACTATTTGCTTGTAGTTGAGAGAATCGTGACTGCATCTCCTTTTATGATGATCATGAAAATCTACTTCTTATCTAAAATGGATGAGTGAAAAGTGATATTGGGTTACAGTTGCTCCATCTTGTTTTAGGTTTTGGAGTGGTCTTGTAACTTGAAACAGAGCTGCCATGTTCTCTATATTGAGAATGTCTACTTCCTACTATCATAGATTTCTTTTCTTTTTCAATGTTGTTTTGCTTTGTTTCATGTTTTCTACCTACAGAGAATGGGTTGTCGAAGGAAGACCAAGTCATATACATTGGCAGAAAAATCAAAAACATCATGTTCAGTAAATCATAGCATAAGCATTAGAAATTTTGTGAAGGCTAAATTAGCTGGAGTCATCTTCGGTTGCACAAACCAAACAATCAAGGAATGCATTTCCAAAATGCTGTTTGGTTAGTTGATCTTTTTTTCCAAATTCCTAGTTTCTCAGCAAGCAACCATTATAATTGTTGTTATTAATACAAACTGAATCAAATGTGAATTCACTTCAAATGATGGAACAGGCCTGCCAGCTGGGCATATTCCTTATGTAAAGCATATTCGACCTGGTTTGCCACTTTTCTTATTCAACTACAGTGATAGGAAGCTACATGGTATATTTGAAGCTGCTAGCGAAGGGAAAATGAAGATTGATCCTTGTGGGTGGAGTGAAAATGGTTCAGGATGCACCCAATTTCCAGCACAAGTATGGCTTGATGTTACATAATAATTTCAAAATTTGTATAATATCATGTCACCAAAAAAAAATTTGTATAATATCAATGATCTTTTACATTCTAACATACCCATTTTTGTCATATTTTTAAGGTAAGGGTCCGAATTCTGATGCAATGCCAACCCCTAATTGAAGATCAATTTAGTCCTATAATCAGTGACAACTATTTTGAATTAAATCGCTTTTGGTTTGAATTAGATCAAAGTCAAACAAGTAAGTTGATATCCATGTTTACAGCTTCACCAGTTTTTTCAAACAACGACCTCCTCCACGTTGAGAGCACCAATTTAAATGTAAACCCAAACTCATCTATTGTGAGAAATGGTGATCATTCTACTGTGCATTCAAAGACTTACATTGGACAAAGTTCTTTTGATACTCATGGTTTGAATGAGACAAATAGGTCACTGAACATATCAAACAATGAAGAAGCACATAGAGTGGGTAAAGCAAAAGAAATTTGTCTTCAATCTAAGGGTTCTGCTTCTAATGACCAGAGTTATTCCCTTCCACGGAAAAAATGGAATGAACAATTCGCAAAATCAATCACTACTGACACATTGGCTCCTTCATCTGGGTAGTCTTGATTTCAATGGGAAAGGCAATTCTTTTCAAAACTCTGTAGGGGAATCTGGACAGTTTTATGAAGAATTTGATGACTTGAATCAGCACATGGAAACCCCATGCTACTCTCTTCCAACTGACAATGATCCCTACTCTCCTCAAAAGGGTTCAATGGAGATCATGTCTTCTAAGACTAATACCTCAGAGGGGAATATTTCTTTGTTTGATAGGGCAGAGATAGGAAACTGTTCCTTGCCTGAAGACGAGTGTGTTTCAGATGTCAATTCACAGTCTGCTATGCACAAGGTAACTTGGTGTTTTCTGTCGTTGAACTCAGTCATGAAAGTCAACAGCATCAATTTCCTACTATTATTGATTTTAAAGATCCCCACCTAGTGGGATAAAGCTTGTTATTATTGTTGTTGTTGTTGATTTTAAAGATACTGGAGGAATTCCACCAGTTGAAGCTAAATCAAGTCAAACAGGATCAGAAAATTCGATCATTGGAGGAGGAGTTGGTAAGAATCTGATCATTAGTTAAATTTCACCTTTTTGTTATAAATAAGTGAGTTCTTCTATTACTGAAGGAAATCAGAATGTATATTATTACTGTCTTCCATCATCATTTGTATCTT
>JANTPZ010130672.1:0-10488 GCA_025593235.1 Vachellia pachyceras
CCAATCCCTTCGCTTTCTTCCCTTCTTCTTGTTTACAAGAGTCTGGAGTAGAATTCAGAAAAAGAAGAGAGAAAGAATTGGGTGGGAGAAAAATAAGAGAAATCATCCCCGTAGAAACCTCCACTCTCTCTGTCTCTCACCCTCTCTATTTAGACTTTATAATTAAGAATTCTAGAGGATCCTTATACTGTTAACGTTTCTAGTTAGTCTCTTTCTGAAATATGAAATAATGTTATCCTTGCTGTTTGTAGTCCTGGCGAGGAGTTGGCCTTAGTGGAGCATATGAAGGGCATGGCTTTGACAGAGGAAGCAAGAAATGAGCTAAAATCTTTGTTGGTTTGCCTTGTGATGTTTGGTGAGGGAGAAACAGCTAGAAAGCTACAGCACATGGGAGAGAACTTTCAATTGTCACAGATAGCTGCAGTGAGATTAGCTGAAGACACCATGTGTACTGATATCATAAACGAGCATACAAATACTTTAGAGCATTACACACGAAAAGTAAGAACTGAACTGCAAAATTCAGAGGTTTTCTCTTGGCGGGCTAAAGTTTTTGTTTCTTAATCAGCGAGGTTAGCTACAATTAACAGGATTTAGATGCTGTTTATCTGCAAGTTAATATTGTTTAGGCTTTCACTAGGCTATGCATTGGGGATTATGAACATTTGTTTTATCTAGGAGTAGTGGTGTAACTTTATATTGTATTCTATACATATGTTGCCCATGTTGCTTGTTGTTTTTGGTCAGAAGCGGGGCCTGTTTAAGCTTTGTTTTGTATTTGAGTTCCTTTGAAAATTCGCATTATAGCAGTGATCTATGTGATTAATTAATTTAATGGGAACTTTTGAGATAAATTATTTGTTCTAAAAGATGGGTGCATCAAATATAGTGCGTTTACTTTTTTTTGAGGTATTCGTGCGTCATAGCTCATGACACGTTTGTTGCAAACGAATGGGGAGAGAAACAAAGGATGGGGAACTCCTACCAACAAAGGATGATTTAGTGGTTAAGAAATTGATTTATAATTTACAAGATTGCAAGTTTAAATTTCACCGTTTTGAGAGTATTATTGGTAGACAATGTCAATATGTAATTATCTCTATAAATGCTGAGTCTAGAACTGTGTCATTACCCTAATGAGCTCGTGAGATTCAACTTATCTAAATATTTTCATTACCAAAAAAATGAAGCTTCTTTAGCATGTGAGGCGTGTGTGGAATGAATGAAACATCACTACGCGTAATGAGACTGCAAGTGTATGGAGGGTAATCCTCCCTGTGAATCTGCGGAAACAGAGGTGGGGGAAGAAGTGTGTATATGTTGGAGAATAATTTTTGTTAGCGTTTGTTGAGTGTTATGGAAGGAACGAAATGAGATGGTATTTCATGAAGCAATATGAAGCTAAGCAGTGGGGAAGGAGAGGAACGATACCAGTGGCAGGAAAACAAAAGCAATCATTAGTTGGAAGCCACCAATATTTTTGCATTAACAACACTGATAATTCATTTTTGTGAGATATAAACAGATAAATTTCTTCGTCCAACTCCCACAGAAGAGCACTTCTATATTTTGAGGAGTTATTTTGTCTGTCAACTAACCTCAATTTGCAATTTTTTATAATATTACGATTTGTCGTCGTTCATTACAATTGGTTCTATATGTTTCATTTTCTGGAAAAGCAGAGGAAGTTAAATTTGTTAAAAGAAAAATACAACTTGTGTTTTGAGAAAAAAGTTATAGGAGAAAAGGGCCCTACCGGGTTCGAACCGGTGACCTCTTGATCTGCAGTCAAATGCTCTACCACTGAGCTAAGGACCCTTGGATGTAAACTTTTGACTGAACAAATTTTTCCATATACATTAACCAATTAAATGACAGGTTTTAATTATATGAAATCTCAATCCACTTTATCTGTTATGTTATCATCTTATTGAAATTAATTTACATAACTTATAAACATATACAATATAATGTTATGTAAAGGTATTTTAGGGATATCATATCACATTTGTTATCATTAAATAAGTTATCTATTTTTTAATATGTCCAAATTAGTTAATTCATTAATAATTTTAGGGAGATCATATCACATATATAATTTAAGCAATTTTAATTTTGATGAAGTTCTTTTTTCAGTATTGCACGTATTCTCAAATAGGATTATGTAAACAATGCATGCATTTAGAGAATAGGTTAAGATATTTTGATATGCTTTCATATTTCTTTTTTTTTTCCGGTGATATGCTTTAATATTTCAATTGAAGTATTAATTTTTTTTAACATTTTTAATACTTTTGATTTTGAAAATAAATCAAGGCTAGTAATAACATAAGCACAATAGTTTTTCAATTCCTTATCCAAAATTTTACATTTTTCAGATTCAAATGAAACCAAAAAATGCTTTCATTATTTAAGAATGATTACATAAGCTCTCTGTATAAACCTAATTTTTTTCAGCCATGCATGACCACTCATTCACAAGGTTATAGTGGGCTAGCTCTTGAACACTAATTTCTTTTTGCTGTTTTTTTAAAATAAAAACATACACATCATATCATAAAATGTTACAATCTAAAATTTAAACATAAATTCATACACACACACAATCTTAATTCATACAACAAATCAAAATCCAAAGATATTGTAACGTATGCATGTGGTTGCACTGTCTATATAAATGATAAGAATTTAGGATTTCATTGGAGGATGTCTTGATATTAAATACTAGAAAAAAGCTCCATACGAGGCATATACCTCAGTTAATAATTTATAGTTCTAAGTGGATAATATATATATATACGTGTATATATCTTCCATCTCTAGATGAGATTAAACGTACGATATATATATAACACTGAATGAGATTAGAAACTTGTGGGTAGCTTATAATTAAGTCTGCTTGAGACAGCATTCATAGGATGAAACTGATCCTCCATTGTTAGTTACTGATGAATCTCCACTAAACAAAGTCCTTCGCTCATCAGGTCAATCTCTCCCCCCGCATAGCACATCTGATAATATTTTGCAAATAGTTCAGCCAATTACAAAATGGTGAAACATATGATCAATTTAAATATACAAGTTTATAAATTAAAGGTTGTTTTTTTAAAAATAATGTTTAGAAAGTCCTTTTCTTTCAATTATAAAGTGTTTTTTTAAAAATTGAATTTGGAAAATCCATCCTAAAAATTTTAAAATGAAAGATTCTACATGTCATGAATTCAACCACAAACGTTTTGTGTTTGTTGAAGAGGGTTCTTCGTGTTATTCTCTTATTTCTTAGGCATTTTTATTTTAAAGGTGGAAAAACTAAGGACTCTCCCCTAAAATTTAAATCCATTTTTAGAAATTGAATGTTTGATTTCCATTTTTATTTTTTTAACAAATAGAAAGATAATTTCGTGTAATCTATTTTTTTAAAATAAGAATTCAAACAAAAGCTTTCACGTCCTAATAAACAAATATGAGAGAAGTTGATATATTAATTACCCGGATTTGCTCTTTAAGAAGCTTGATATAAAGAGAAGCCTCTTAAAGAACTGAAGCACTGTCAGTCTGCAGATTTTCCAAAAATTACCCAATTGTTAGTTTTTACTTTTTAACTGGTAATTAAGACTCAAAAGTTAACAAGAAATTAAGGAATAATTTCTTTTGCTCATTTAATTTTGAGGTTATAACAATCATTCATATATATGACTTACCTTGCCAAACGGCGAAACCAACTTTTGCAGAGTTGTAATTTTATCACTGAGCTTTTGATTTCTCCTCACAGTTGGATGCAACTAATAGATGATGATGATGATGATGATGATGATGATGATGATGATGATGATGATGATGATGATGATGATGATGATGATGGAACAAATCTTACGTTTAAATTTGACAACAATGCGTAACATAGAAAGATATTCACCAAAAATGCTTAGTTTCAGTAGAATAATTTATCACCTGGATAACCTAACTTAATTATGATCATTATATATAGATATATAATGTTAGAGTTTGGTGAATCAGAGCTATTAATAAATCACGAGTAGGATCGTATATAATTTAAAGCTTAAAGAGATTATACAAACACAAAAATATAACTTATGGGTGTGTATATATAATTAATGATTGAGGTTTATACCCACAAAGTTGAAAGTTAATTCATTTATGTAAGGTGAAGTTATTTATACATAATTCACAGCTGGATCTTTATATAATTTTTTATCTATCTAATTGATTTGAGCTTCAACTAAGAAATGCAATTATGCCAAATCTTCAAAGCAAAATGACAATGCATCTGGATTTGGTTATTCGCATAATTTAGTCAACATATTATAATACTCTTATCTATTATTGATTATAATTTAGTTAATAACAGATGCCAAGAAAACAATTTAGTTATGTCTTAATTTTTCTGCTTCTTTTCAGTCTTCTCCTCAATTAAATGCTATAATTTTTTCAAAAAAAATTCATACCTTCAAAATCTTAAACTCTTAATAATTTGTTAGGCTAATTTCAGAAAAAAATTTATCACTTACTCCTAAAACTTCATAAAGAGTCACAATCAATTGGAAATAGAGTAATAACACAATAATACATAATTACACGATTATATTTATAACACCATGTAATCATACATAATTACATATATATATATATATCGATAGATATCAATTTCTATCAACTACGTATAATGGATATTACATTTCAATTTCATATACCTGTCTTTAATGAAATTGAGAAATGTTGATGCTGGTTTCATTCATCAATGAGCAGCACCATCAACTAGTAGTGTTTGTGAGTTGTTGTTCCAAGGATAACAACGACGGTCGCCGTCTTTGCAAGGGCCAGAATCATAAATCTCCCAAGTACAGGTACTGCATGAGTCTCGTGTCTGCTTGTATATATCGAAGTAAAGAATCTTAGGCTGTGATTGCCACCAGAAGGAGCAAAAGTACAAGACATTTGGTATGAACGGATGTCGATGTAAGTTGAACTCAAACAGCTTCCCACTCTGTATTCTTTGGCTCCCAAGATCGTGATGATTATCCTTGCAATGAACAATCACTGGCTAATTTGTTAATGATTTACACTCTTCAAGTAATGAAGCCGACTCGCCACCTTTGGGCAATATTGTAGCAGCAACAAGTATAGCTAGCAGCAGCAGAATCTGAGAATATATGGAGCCATTATGGTGATGCTTTTTTTTTTTTTTATAAATCTACCTCAGATGTGATGTAACAAGATACACACCACATCACATGTAACTCCCTTTTTATCTATACACCACCATGAAATCAAGGTGAGTGATTTTATTAATATATATTGATTTGGATTTGGACATGCAATTAATGACTTTAAGAATCTTTCTTGTTTTTTATGAATATGGAATTTCAAGAGCCATTACATATTTTAGTTGCATATTTAAAGTCTTTTTTATGTCCATTGTATCTTATCTCTATGTCTTTCTTCTACTCCTTGATTGCGTGTACGTTTTTAAAATTGGCATCAGAAGCCCTTTTTTAAACCGTTGTTAGAAATTTTCCCTACAATAATAGTATTAATGATATTGTTAACTTCAATTTTTTAAAAAGATTGTCATTTCTTTTTTAAGGTCAAACGGACATGACCTACTTCTAACAATTGAAAGTTAGTTTCATCGTAGAAACGGATGTGACAACCCTTTAGACTCTCACAACCTCGCAAAGCATGCCTCTAACATTAAGTAATCCATCTGGATGTTAGAGGTATGCCTTGAATATCCATTTTTTGTAAATGGATATGACAACATACGCTATCATGTCATGTTTTATGAACGAACATGACTTTATTTTATGTCACGTCCGTTTTATAAAACAGATGTGAGTATGATACATAAAATCACCCTTCTTTATTAATGTGGGCAACTTTCACTAAAAATTTGAATATTAATTCATTACATTATAGAAAACCAATATCTTTTTATTAGGCTTAACTATGTTGGTAAACCAAAGCATTACTACTTTTATCACGTTATTTTCCACAAATCATCGTATTAGATCTACAAAATAATAGTACTGAACATTGCTTAACTAACGTTCTTTGTTAACAGTTTGATATACATAGTTTCGTATCAATACGTTAAAAACCATAACAAATTTGACACTCGTGTGTATATATATAGATAGATAGCTATCAATTTCTGTTGATCGCCTGTATATAATGTTTATTACACTTAACATATATGTATGTATATAAATATATAGGTCTTTAATGAAATAGAGAAACATTAATCATGTACTTTGGTTTCATTCATCAACAAGAGAGCAGTACGAAGAGGAGGAGAAGCAAGTGGTGATGTTGGTGAATCATTGTTCCAGTCATAACAGTCATCGCCTTTGCAAGGACCAGATTCAGATACCTCCCAAGTACAAGTATTGCATTTGTAGTCCCTTGTCTGTTTGTATATGTCAAAGTGAACAGCCTTAGGCAGCCCATCCCACCAGAAGGAGCAATAGTACAATACATTTGGTATGAACACGTTCTGATGTAAGCTGAACTCAAACATCTTCTCATATTCTATCTTCTGCTTCCCCAGATCGTGATGCTTATCCTTGCAATGAACGTTCATGTCCTGCTCTTCCGATAATTTGTTAATGATCTGCACTTTCACTTTAAATGGAACCGACTCGCCACCTTTCGGCAGCAATATCACGGCAACAAGTATAGCTAGCAACAGCAGAATCTGATGAGATTTCATACATGGAGACATTCTGATTATCTTCTTTTTTTTTCAATCTTCTTCAGATATGATGTAACAAGATGTATATCACACCTCACAGACCTCCCTTTTTATATATAGATCGCTATGAATGAATTCAAGATGAGCGACTTTTATTAAGTATTGATATTAATTTTGGATATGCAATTAATGTCTTTAAGAATTTTGATTGTTTTTGAATTTATTGTATAGGATTTCAAGAGCCTTTACTTTTTGCATAATGAATGTCTTTTATTAATTAATTCATGCATCTAGATATAATACATATGAATTTAACTCTGCTAGTGTGGGGTTGCATCATGTTTTTAATTATGTCCATTATTCTTATCTTACCAATCTCTCAAACTTTCTATAAATTCTCTCTCTCGATCATAAATATAAGATCTTCTTAATTAATTCATATAAAAAATACTTAAAATGGTTATTTGTAATTAATATGTACATAATTTGTGACACTTTTTTTAAAATATATATTATATAATTTAATGTGTAGAGAAAAAAATATTTCAATAAATAGGTACACTGAGGGAAAAAAATTAGTGTAGGAGAAAAAAGGAATGTGACCTTATACTTTACTGTACCAAATCGAAACTCTTAAATAGGCCTTGTGACCAAATTAATTGGATACCGTTTGCATTTACTTTTGTGAATAATAAATAAAGTAATTGCATTTAGTTGATATAAATGAACATGTTTACTTTGAAATAAATAAATAAAAGCGTAAATGTCTTGCAATTATGATTAACTTTTTCAAAAAATAATGATTTGGATTCGGTAAGGAGAATTTGAGGGCAGCAGAATATAACCACCATTTCATCCCAAGTAGTTTTAGTACTTATCAATGATGATGGTAATGTTTAGATATAATTTAGACGATTCATATTTACTTTTTTTACTTTTAAAAATGGTTACTTCAATTTAAAAATAATTACTTCAATGTGTACAAATCTAAAGTAAAGATATTATCTTAACTGAGTTTTTTAAATAATATTTCATTTTAAAATTCATGAGTTGAGTGCCCATCACTACGAAGCTCTAGAACTGTTTCCATCTCATCTCACTCTTGCCTATCAAGATATATAATCTCATGTGGCATAATGAAAACAGTTTTCAGCTACTACATACAAGACAGGTCATTAACTTGAATGTATAATTAAGACTTTAATTAACCTTTGTCTGGACTTTGTATTATATTGATGGACGGAGTTGATTACTCCAGATTTAGTTGAGTAATACAAATTTTACATTAAGAATAATCAGCTTTTAATGTTGGTTTGAATAAGAGAAGTTTATTTTTTATAATTGATACAGCATCCGACATCTAAAAGTATTTTCAAATGCATGAAGAATTTTGAAGTATTTTTTCATTTGTGTTTGACATTCTAAAGTGTCTTTTGTACCTTGACAATTTGGGGAGCTAGATGCATAAAAAAATACGTTAGAGTATTGAATACAATTCAAAAGAAAACTTTAAAGTGATGGATGCATTCAGAAAATTATTTATGGATACTATACTCCAAGAGAATTCCTGATAAAACCCAGTAATAAAACACCATGTAATCATACATATACTTATTTATATATGGATTATTGATATAAATTTCTGTCAACTGCATACAATAGATATTACATTTCATATACTTGCCTTTTGATGAAATCGAGAAATGTTGATGCTGGTTTCATTCATCAATGAAACAGCACCATCAACTAGTGTTTGTGAGTTGTCGTTCCAAGGATAATAATGACGGCCGTCGTCATTGCTGCAACATATTTTGAACTACGTGTAAATGTGTCTTTCTTTTTGCACACGAGAAAAGACAGGTTAAACAAAATTAAAGAAGAGATGCATCCGCTCAATATATGTTGCAACTAAATCCTTAAGCAAATTTCGGGATATCGACAATAAATTTTGTAATGATGGATTTTTCAAAACTTTATCACCTATATGTGTTAGCTAAATTCAATGTTAATTTTATTAAACACGTTTTCATGGTGTATATACAGAATCTGAAGTGAGTTATAGACTTTGGTGGATATTGATTGGTGGCTAGTCTTGCTCACTGAACCATTTGTGTATACAAATTGAAACACATGAAGTGTGAATCCAGAGATATTGAAAACAGTAGGGGAAGCAATCACAGTTCTGCCAGAGAACCTTACGGTTCACATAGCAGTGAATAAGATCTACGAAACACTCGCAAAGATGATTGAAACTGGCGAAGGAATCGACTGGGGATTCGCCGAGGCTCTTGCTTTTGCAACGTTGCTGGTTGAAGGCAACCATGTGAGGCTGAGTGGTCAAGATGTTGAAAGAGGAACATTTAGCCACCGTCACGCTGTGGTTCATGATCAAGAAACTGGCCAGAAATATTGCCCTCTTGATCATGTCATCGCCAACCAAGACGGCGAGATGTTCAGCGTCAGCAACTGTTGGCTCTCGGAGTTCGGTGTGTTGGGTTTTGAAATGGGATACTCAATGGAAAGCCCTAATTCTCCTGTCATATGGGAGGCTCAGTTTGGAGACTTTGCAAATGGAGCTCAGGTCATATTTGATAACTTTTGGAGTTCCGCTGAGGCTAAGTGCCTCCGTCAGACTGGTCTCGTCTTGCTTCTTCCTCATGGTTACGACGGTCAAGGTCCTGAGCATTCCAGTGGAAAATTAGAACGCTTTCTTCAGGTATATACACACATATATACTACTACTCTCCCATCCTCAATGTAAGAGGCAGAGTAACTACAACAAATAAGAAAAGTGGTTAAGAAAATTAAAATTAGACTCCAGTTAAAATTAAGGTATATTAATTACTGTTAATTTCATTCTTACAGAATCTCTCTACAATTAATTAATTAGGGCATTCATGGGGGAAATGTAATTCTATCAACCTTTTATAAACTGACTTGTATATTTAAGAATATATAGATCTTTCAGAATATGCCATATATTAAGGATCTAAATGTGAGATATTTGCAATAGAAAAAAGTTTAAAAAATTTCAATGTAAGACAGATTTAATAATTAAAGAATATTCCTTTTTTTCTGATAAGATATTTAAAAGCAAATTATATCTTGAATCATTGGAGAGTGTATTAATATAATCTACTTAATTGCTTAAAAAAATAAAAAAGGAATGTGATGATGAATTGCCTCATGGTTGAAGGAAGTAATGAAGTTGATATATATATGTATATATATTAATTTTGCAGATGGCTGATGACAATCTGTATGTGATACCCGAAATGGATGCGACACTGAGAAAACAAATTCAGAGTTGTAATTGGCAGGTGGCCAACGTCACCACTCCTGCTAATTTCTTCCACCTTCTTCGTCGCCAGGTCGGTCATTCTTCTTCATTATTATTATTTTATATATATATTCACATATATGTATAATAATATCTTCTCATCAGCTGTTCTTCCACCACTAGCTACTCTCAATCTTCTTTTCTTTTTGTTGCAGATACACAGAGACTTCAGGAGACTACTGATAGTAATGTCGCCCAAGAACTTGCTTCGACATAAAGATTGCAAATCCAACTTATCGGAGTTGGATGATGTTGAAGGCCACCCTGGATTTGATAAACAAGGAACCAGATTCAAGCGTCTCACCAAAGACAGCCACGACCACTCCGACCACGAGCTGGCTATCGACGGCTCGTCCTCTGCTCCGCCAAGGTCTGTATGTCTCACTTTCACCATTCCCATCAATTATATATATGTATATAACTTTATGACTTGCTT